>JAFHBV010000152.1:0-76730 GCA_019022785.1 Pseudomonodictys pantanalensis
GGGTGGGACTGGGACGGGGACTGGGGAAGGAATGAAGTAAGGGAGGAGCTGTTGGCTGGGGATAGGATAGTGCTTGGTTCTGGAAATGTGAGGATGGTGGGTGGGGGTAGGTCTGAGTCTGGGTGCACGTCACTAGGGATAGGACAAGGAAGATGGGGAGTATGCTTCAATAATCCCCTATTTCGCTCCATATTTTGCACTCCCTCTCTCCTCAACTCCACTCCGTGCCCCAACCCAAATGCCCCATTAACCCATGCAAAAACGAAAAACCCCGTCCATTAACACCATCGCTATTTTAGCAAGCCTTCTCACAAAAACACACAGACGCACAAATAAAGAAACACTTAAAACCACAATTAAACTACTAGTACAGAGATGCCCACACGCCCGACAATGTAGACTGATGTGAGATTGTGCAGCAATCGAGAAAAGGGTATATCCTCAGCCCGGCAAACCTGCAAGGAAGATAGATGGTCGGGGCGAGATAACTATGCACGCGGTAATATGTTGGTGGACAAAAAGATGCTGATGCCGAACTCGAAGATAGGGGACCGAAATGGGTCGAAGGCGAAGGGTGGTGGGATGCGAATATGCTACAGGGGAACAGGTTGGTAGGGCTTTCGGCTGTGGGGAGAATTCGTGGTGGAAGGCGGCGGGCGGTTAGGTGTGAAGCTGTGGAGGCAGGGAGTCGGCTTTCGATGGACGAGGGGTTTCGCAAGATGGATGGACGTATTAGTGTAAGTAGCTGAAGTAAACCAACCCGATATCGCCCGCCGAAAATACCATGCCTCCGCAGTCTGAACGCTCGATCCGTATCCGTTAAAATGCACCGCCGGACCTCCTCATAGCCATGCCTTCATCTCTTTACTCATCAGTACGGCCGGCTCGCCTGGCTCGCCCGACTAGGACTCGTCCGGCTCCGCTCGTCCTCCTCCATGACATCGCTCAATCTGGTCGGATGATGATGTCTCATGGCGCTCCACTCATCCCTCTCTTCATAATCTGCGCCGCTGTAATCCGGGATGCTCGTCGCCGTGTACCCGCCCTGGTAGCTCGGACCCGCAGTGCTCGTCGTAGCGTAGCGACTCGGATCTGTTGCTGCTGTGCCGTACCGCTGTAGATGCTCTAGCTCTCTGCGCCGATCCTCCGAGACGTCGTACTCGTCGGAATCGCGTTCACGGACGGAACGAAAGGGGACGCGACGACCCGAAGCATCGAGGATGTAGTTTCCGTAGTCGTCGATGGCGTATTCTTCTTCGCCTTCAGAGGTGCCTTCGCCGTGGGATGTGACGTAGGAGCGCTCGTCTTCGGGTATGCTGGTAGCCGTTTCACGGTGGAGGTAGGCTTCCGGCTGCTGGTAGAAAGCCTCCGGTTGAGAGGTCCTTGACGGTACTGGGGCTTGTTGGCCAGCACTGCTCGTGGGATGATGGGGATGTAGTGGAGCCGGCATCTGGGCTTGGTCTGGAGCAGAATACTGCGGTCGGCTTGAGGAGGCTGATGATGGGCCAGGGGCTCCTGTTGGGGCATATGTGCCTTGAGCTAGGGAGGAGACATCGGGCTCATGTCGTAGTGGACCACCTCGACGAGCTGCTTCCGTGAAGGGATCCGTGTCAGTTGGAGACTGTCCTTCCTCATATGAGTAGTGCTGCTCAATGCCTTGACCACTGGGACCTGCGCTGTACGGGTCCTCCGCGTGCGTTCGTTGGGATAGGCTACCGTGTCTGCCCATCCCTTGGGCCATGGGGACCACCTGTACGCCGCCTATTACAGTCGGTTGGCCTTCTCGAAGAGAAAAGGTGCGGTCACGCTCCTCTTGCTCCCGTCGTCCTAGCTCTTCCCAGGCTCTTCTTGCCTCCTCTTTGGAGATCTGCAATTCACGCTTCATTTCTTGTACCACGCGTTCTGCATTCCTCTTCTCGGTAGCCATGCGTTCCACGTTCGCGGCGGCTTCGGCACGTGCCTCTCGCTCTACACGCAATGCATTTTCTAGCTGCGCTTCTCTCTCTTGAGCTCGTTCCTGCTCTTGCCGGTGCTCGTAAAACCACCTCTGGAACTTGCGTTCGGAAGATGCCCGCAATCTCTGCAGCTCAACCACCGCATGGAAGAGGTTAGCTCCGGCGGCAGAGAGATCAGTGATTTGGCGTGACATTTGTTGCGCGAGCGGTTCTCGCCGTACCTCGTCGGTATTCTGCTCCAGTCTCCGGATCCAGTACGAGGTTAGGCCTTCCCAATGAGACGAGAGGGTTTCCCAGCGTTCGAATGCATGCGGAAAGGTCGACGTTGCCGACTGCCGGGGTTGCGAAGCCGTTGAGCCGCCTGGAGGAGGCGGCGGTGGAGGGGCAGTTGATGGGCCAGCTTGAGATGATCCTGCAGCAGCACCGGATGGCCGTCTTGAATGCTGCATGGGCGGCGGCCTTCGAGATTCGCCTTGTGAGGCGGGAGTGCCCTGGAACGGCACTGGTCTGGGCTGCTGCTGTGACTGCGAACTCGCCCTCGGTCGGCCATACTGTGCGGCCGAAGCTGGATCTAGGGATTGGCCGGGTATAGGCGCACTCGCTTGTGCAGCTGACGTGGGGACGACCCGTTCCGGCTGTCTTGCAGCTCCCGTGGGATAGGGAGCATACTGCGGATCTCCCGACCGCGGTGCAGACTGTGTAGAACCGCCAGCAACGCCAGCAGCTTGGACTCTCCGTTCGGCGCTTCTCCTCCTCTGCTCCTCTTCCGCTTTCCGCTGTTCCTCAGCGACGCGCGCCTCTGCCTCCTGCTGCCGACGAGCATCTCGCTGGCGACGCTCATTCATAATCATCTGGGGCGTGCGGATGTTTGAGCGGTCAGCCTGTGTAACGGGGACCGGGCCGGCAGCGGTGCGCGCACCGCCATTGGCCGCGCGGCCATTGCCATTGCCATTGCCCGTCAGATCTGACATGGAAGCGTTTTCCTCGGCGAAGTCGGGGGTGAAGGGGTAGGGCACGCGGATTGCCTCCTCGAGGACGAAGCGGATGGCCGACGCGGTGCGTCTGGAGATGCGGAGGGCGGGATGAGGGGTGAAGAGGGTCGAGTCCCGCGATTGGGAGCTGGCACCCGGGCGAGGGGTCAGTTGCGGGTCCTCGGCGAAGCGTACGGCGCGCTGCGGTTGGGGCACTGAGCCGACCGACGAGGACCTGAACCGCGAGCGCGTCTCGTCGAAATTAGGGGCGCGACGGAGACTGTGCGCTGCGCTGCCCGACGAGCTCGAGGCGCGCGAGTAGTTGTGCTGGGCCCGAAAGAATTCCGCAGCCTGCTGCTGGCGTTGCTGCAAAGAGGTCGTGTAGGGTTCGTGAACGTGGCGGTCGTGGTCGTGGGTCTCGTCAGGAATCGACTGCGCTGGCGGGTGCAGGGTGAGCTCCTGAGGCCCCGGAGACGTCAGTTTGGCGTGCCCAAGCCGCTCCTAGGCGCAATTGGGCACCGCCAACTGGCGACGACGTCGGCCGGTGGGTGTGATGGTGGTCGCGAGACGGGCGAGACGGGTGATGGAGAGGGTGAGGGCGAGGATGCAAGTACGGTCGAGGGCTGGCGGGCGCGCAGCTCTGGGACTAGCGGGACGGCTCGAGGAATGTTGCAGTGCCTAAGGAATTGAGTGTGAGTGAGTGAAAATGGCAGGGGAGGAGTGCCCATGGCGGTGGTTGTGGTGTATAGCTGGGGGTTGGGGAGGCTGGCAGTAATCCTGGGGGCTGGGGGACAACAGCAAAAAAACATCACGTACGCCAACGCAGGCAGGCAGGACGTCGAATGCACGACTCGGCAGGCATGCTCACCGACTCCTTCTGATGCTCGCGGTGCGGCGCGAATCGCCAATGCGCCTGCCTGTTGCCGCTGCCGTCGTCTATTCTGGTTGTCGTCGGCCGTCGAGTCGCCCGCGCGGAGCGAAACACGTCGTCTGGCTGGCCGTCGTCTGCTCTCGAGCCACAGCGGCTGTGCGGGCGGCGGCGGGCGGCGAGCGCTGCAGAATGGCGCGCAAAGGTCTGGCGGAGAGGCAATTGAGCGATCGTCAGGGCCGCGACATGCTGCAATCGTGGTAGGCGGGCAGGGGAGTGGTGGACGAGGTTGCTGGCCGTCTGGAGTAGGGCTGCCGGTGCGCGGACCCCACAGCTTCGTTTGCCCGCTGGTGCACCGCGACGAGGCGCCTCGACCGGTCAATGGCTCAATCGTCGACTGGCTGCAGTCGGCGCCCTCGAGGCACGTAATTGATTGTGCGCGCAGAGCTGGCCAGGCGAGAGGGTGCAGGACGACGACGAGAAACGAGACTACTGCCAGCTCACACTGCAGCAACCCATGTCATAGCCGACCCGCAGGGGAAAGGCCAAGGCAGCCCACCACCAGAGGCGTCACCGTCGTCCGGTTCCGCTGGCAGAGGGCACCGAGGCAGGAGGCGCTCCGCGTGCGAGCCATGCCGGAGAGGAGCAGCGAGCGGGCACGATGGATGTCTCCGAGTCTCGAGGTAAGGAATCGGAGAGAGACCTGGCGCCTGGTTGCGGCTCAATGAGACAATCATGCTCTTGCCACTGCTCCCTCCCTCTGGCGGCTTCATCCATGGCCAATCACGCTGCAAGGCTGCCAGCTTGTTCACACTTCCCTCCCACACCCTCCCACACCCTCCCGAAGCGGGTGCAACCCAGTCAATAGCACTTCCAGCTGCTATGATCTTCTCAGACAGCATATCGGAGATTATCTCGGCAAGCTAGGAGCGAACACGTCTGGAGGGTCCCTGCAGCATACCCAATAGTCTACTACGGTACGGAGATCCGCGCCAGTCAAGAGCAATGGCACACAAGCTTGAGCTGTCACCTTGAAGCAGGACGGCAGCGGATGCGCTTTGCCATCGTTCGCCTGGCGCTGCCCACCGCAGATGCAAACGTGTGCTAGCTGCTTGATCGGTGTACCTCTACACTCGCCTTGTACGTTGCTGTGGCGGATTGACGTGTACATGTGGCGGTGCTGTCAATGCATTCTTCTCTATGCTCACCGTCGTAGATCTTCTACCCCGAGATGATCACGAACCTAAAAGTAGAATCATTGACATGGAGGCGAAGGTGGGAAATTCAGAGACTGCTGTTCGATCTGTGAGTAGACTCGGAGCCGATCTTTAGAATGCCTCCCATGGTCAGCCAACTGTGGCGGGCACTTTGGGTATCCATACGTATCAGATCCGGGCATACATGAACGACACGTGAATCCATATGAATGCACACTATTCAATTGCACTACACACTCCTTCCACCCACAAGCGCTCGCCATCATAAACAAAAGAACAGCCATAAATGCATTTAGCTTTTTATCAAACAACATACGAATCCCCAAAATCATAAAGTCCACCAATCCCCCATCCCTCCCCCATCATCCCTCCCCTAGACAAATCTACAAAACAGCAACCACCGCCACCACAACCGCCACAGCGCTCACACCGAAGCTGAACTTACTCGCCGCACCCTCAAACGGCACAGGCGTATACGTAGCGCCAGCACCCGAGCCACTCGCCGTCCCACTCGGCACATACACCGCCGTGCCATTCGCCGGCGGATACGGCGCTGGGACATACGGCGAGGGAGTGACTTCATACGCGGCCGGGCTTGATGGCGCCGGCGAGGCAACGAGCGTCAGGGTCACGACCCTGGTAGCAGTCTCGTACATGGTGCTCTCGCCCTGGGGCACAACAGGGTAGGCAGGGCCAGTGGGGTAGGCGGCCGGCGTCACTTCGCTTGATGGCGCTGCGGGAGGGTAGGCGCCGCCTGCTGGGGCCGAGGGCACCTCGTAGGATGGGACCGAGGTCGGGTACGTGTCGATGGGCTTGGTGACTGTGACGGTGATGGTCTTTGGTCCGCAGTGGCCGCACACGGTGGTGTATTTGGTCCAGCCCTCGGGGACGTAGTTGGGGCCGGGGGTGGGGGTTGCGCAGGTGTTGCAGATGGTCTTTGTCATCGTGGTTGTGATGGTGGTTAGGCCGGTTGGGCAGACGTCGACATAGGTGTCTGGGGTAATGTTAGCGGGGTTTGGGGCGAATGGGAATGCGGACTTACATGTTGTCACGGTTGTTGTTACGCTGGGAGCGGAGTAGTGCGGGTGATGGGGTTTGCTCGTGACAGCTGGGGAAGTCTCGTAGCCGGCAGGGGTGACGCTCGATGGGGTGTAGATCGAGTAGACCGGGGAAGAGCTGGAGACGCCATATGGCACGCTCGAGGATGAGGAACCGTAAGCAGGCGGCGTGTATACAGACGCAGAAGTCGAGCATGGGGTCGTTGACGCTCCCGAGGGAACGCTCGCGAACGAGGAGACGCCATATGGAATGCTTGACGAAGGGGACGATGAGTACACGGGCGGAGTGTAAACAGAGCCGGTTGTAGAGCAAGGAGTCGTCGATGCGCCAGACGGGACGCTGGCGGAAGACGAGACACCATACGGGATGCTCGAGGAAGCCGAGGAGCTGTAGACAGGTGGTGTGTATACAGATCCAGTTGTCGAGCAAGGAGTCGTCGATGCACCGGACGGGACGCTAGCGGAAGACGAAGCACCATATGGGACGCTGGAAGATGGAGACGAGCTGTAGACAGGCGGAGTGTATAGTGATCCAGTTGTCGAGCAGGGCGTAGTGGAGGCTCCAGACGGAACGCTTGCGGAAGAGGACACACTGGAGCTCGTAGACGGCACATACGACGTGTTCGAGTAGGCCGAGGGCGTGTATAGCGTTCCGGTTGTTGAGCACGGGGTGGTCGACGCTCCGGATGGAACACTCACCGACGAGGAGACACTATAAGTTGAGGAAGTGGATGACACAACCGACGAGCTCGTGTACGGCGAAGGCGTGTATAGCGTTCCTGTGGTGCAAGGAGTCGTCGCCGATGAAGTGCCCTCCGGAGTGGAAACGCTGTAGCTGCTGGAGCTCACACCAGTGGAGTAAGGCGTAGATGTTGCAGTCGAATCCGTTGCCTCTGGGGTCGACAGGGTAGACGAAGGCGTGGAAACGATCTCGGTGCTGGAGCTGGAGCTGGAGCTACCGACGTCATACGAGCTAGTTGAAGAAAGCGTAGCCGATGGCGTTGAAACGACGTAGCTATCGGTGCTGGAGCCGCTGGAAACAATCTCCGAGCTGGAGCTAGGGACGACATATGGGCTTGAGCTTGGAGTGATTGAGCTCGACGTCGAAGAAAGCGTGGCCGATGGCGTTGAGACGACGTAACTATCGGTGCTAGCGCTGCTGGAAACAATCTCGGAGCTGGAGCTGGAGCTGGAGCTGGGGACAACATATGGGCTCGAACTTGGAGTGACCGAGCTCGACGTCGAAGAAAGCGTGGCCGAGGGGGTGCCATAGATACCCGTGCTCGATGCAGTTGATGAAGCGACGCTGGATGGGGTTGATGACGCCGCATACCTAGAGCTTGAGGACGAAGCGATCGAAGTAGAGGAGGCAATGGACGACGATGCGGAGGAGCTGGGGCAAGTCTCGGTGAACGAACCACCATATTTCTTAGAGAGGATATCCTTGATCCAGGTTGAGTAGCCCTTGCCGCAAATCGTGTTGTGGGCAGATACGGTGGCCTCCCACAGCATAGCACCACCGAATATGCTGTTTGTCGAGTAATAGGTAAGCAGCTTGTTAGCCTCGGTAGGAGTCAGGTACGAAGCCATATCGCTAGGTGCACCGTCTGTACCAGCGGGCATTCCGAGGTAAAGCTTCACATTCTTGTTGTACGAGTTCTTCTTGAGCCAGTCCGCCCAAGCATCGAAGGTGAACGTAGTGGTAGAAGGGCTCTTGAGACCGTTGATACCAGCTCGGGTGCTGCACTGGGGGGTGTTGTAGAACTGAGTGAAGATGAAATCGAAGTGGGACTTGCTGATAGCATTCGCGAGACGAACATCGGGAATGATGCACTGAGGAGCACCAGAGATGTAGTAGCTTCCAGAGGCCTTGGGGAAATTGACATTCTTGAGGCGGTTTACGAACTCGTCGTAGTGCGCGTATTGGTAGTCCTTGAACGGGGGTGTGACCATGTATGATTCGATGTCAAGGTCGAAACCATCAACGGAGGCGGCACCGAATGGGCGGGGCTTCTTTGCGTCGGTCCACGCCTTGGTCTGAGGACCGAAAGCACCCCAGAGGAAATCGGCGAAGTACTCGGCTACCTCCTTGGATGGAAGGTAGTAATCAGTCGGCCAGCCTCCACCAATGGAGAGGAGAACCTTCTTGCCATTAGCATGGCAAGTGTTGATTCCAGGCTCGATGGTAGGGCACTTGGAAAGAAGTCCGCTTTGTTTGCCATTGGGTTGCGTATACCACTCAGCTTCGCACGCGTTGGCTATTCCTGATCAGCACTGACGATTAAAAAAACTGGGGTGATATCCTTCATACCGAAATTGGTGCTGGGGTAGTCACTGGTAGTCTTGGGGAAGCCGTTCACGAAGGCAACGACAACGATATCGACGCTGGGATCGCTGCAGACTTCGCTGAGGGGGATTTGGTTGCTTCCCTGACCCCAATATGCAACAACATTTTGTTTTGAAGCGGCATTAAATGTCGCTGAGACGGTCGAAGCGAGGAGTCCTGCGGTAGCAGCCGTGGCTGCCAAACGAGAGAACATGTTGGGCGTGATTAATAAGATATTAAAAAGCGTAGAATGATGTTAACGGAACGAGGGAACGGCGTAGAGCCTGATGGATCGCAATGCAACGAAGGGACGCAAGCAAATGCCTGCTATTAGAGAGCGACGAGGCGGAGAACCACCTTTCGATTAGGGCAAAGAGCCAAAAGAGTGACTGGCAGGACTGAACGCAGCGAAAGTCGAAGACAAAAAGGACATGGGAAATTGCAGCTTTTCTAGCTCTCAGGCAGCGATGGTGCCTGCATAACGCCTGCAGGGGCTTGACGCACATTCTCACGACATGAAGCCGCTTGGGAGGGCATGCCCGGCAGAGGCTGTCAACCAACTTCGTATTGCGGGAATCCATGAGCCAAAGGCTGAATTGGTGAGCCTTGCTATTGGATTCAGAGTCATCCTCTAGCTCGTATAGGCTTGACCGGTCTCGCGGCGTCAAAAACGGTCGAGAATTTTGGAGCAACGAGGTGACTTTACGCCGGCTAGGCGGGCGTGATGATTGGCGTGATGGCTGAAGGATCGCATCGCTTAGGAACTACTCGGCAAAGAAAGATCTAAAGGGAAGGCCATCAGTTCCAGCATGCCATTTTTGGACGGATCTAGGGCTGACCCGGTATGTCGGTCAGAAGAACCGGCCGGCGAGTATTCCAGTTCCCCTGACGGGGCGATGGTTAACATGCAAGTCCAACAACGTTATATATTCTTATAGTGCGGCGCAGTTATTGACTCGTTTGGCTGCAGCTACGTTGAGCTGGCGCCCATATGAAGAGCCCATTGCGCCTCTGGGCAAAGATGATGCTGGGTCTTCGGTATGAGATTGCCAAGCAGGATTGGAGGGGTTGTCTCGTCGCGTTCGGCACGGGAATGGCGCATGGTGAGGTGTGATCGTGAGAATGGCGTCGAGGCCTCGGCAGGCTATTGCTTTGGCTCGGCGCTTGGCAGGGGCTGCAAGCTAGCGCCGCCTCGATTGCCAGGTAGGCGGCTACATGAGAGCATGCATTATCGATTGTCTTGATCAGCACTCAGATGATCTCCTCGATAATATGAATGACTAGGTTGGCTGGCTTGAGCGGCTACTTTGGCTGTTGGATGTTCGATGCTGTTGTCTCTACCACTTCGAGCAGGAAAAACTGTTGCGGGCGTGCGGGTTGGAGCTGAAGCGGTGCCGTCCGTATGCAATTTCCCATTCTCCAGACAGCCACGCCCAAAGTGGCGCGTCGGGGTGGATGAGCTAAACGGCACCGGACTGCCACCCACGTGGGTCATGGTGATCCACCTGGCTGCTCCGCGGGGACCCGCAGATCGAGCAATTCTTCTTTCTATGCGCGAACTCATCGTCTGTATCGGTCTTTGGGAAGACAGAGAGAGAGACGGGATGCGCTCGTGTCAGTTGAGGAAGCTGATAATCCTTTCGTGCGTATAGGCGGTGGCGATACGGGTACGGCGGTATAATCCCGGAGTGGGTCGGGAATAGACTGAAACCGCGCCGCTGGCCAACGTCAGGGAAGACTGTGCAGTAAGATGACCCCTTTTGTTTGGTTAATTTCGATGGATTCAAACAGTAGAGAAGTAGTCTGAAGAATTCGAGGCGAGGATTGACGTGCAGACAAGATCCATGGACCGCGTGGGCAGGCGATGATCATGCCCGTTCAGGTGCGATCAGCAGGTGTACAGTTCCGAATGCTTCAAGGATTAAAACCTTCTTTCATCGTCAAGTCTCCCAGGCGTACGTCGGTCCTTGCCTCGTTATGTATGTCGCACGCATGGCGCTTGCCTGCCCAAGAGCTCCATCTCAGTCTAGGAATCAACGCAAGCGCGACCACCCAACACAACAACGAGCGCAAGGTATCTGCATCGACAGTCGACCCAATTTCACCGATCGAGTGGCAGCGAGTTAATCGAGAATCGGCTCAACATGGACCTATCTGCAAGTGGGCTACCACTTGTGTTGCATTTCATCTCGGCGCATTGGAGGAGCGGGAGGGAGAATTGGCAAGGAGCGACGATTATGAAGATCAATGCTGGCTACATTATCGAGTCTCAGTGAAGCAAGCACCTATCGGGCAGACCGTATCTGGAATGGCGATCTCAGCGCTCTGGTGAAAACCAAAGATGGCCATCCTCACCGCCTGCCTGTCACCGCTTAGTCAGCGCTGTGCCAAGCCTCGGAACCTTGGAGTGCAGCAATTCACATGACTTTGCGGACATCTAGGCCATGTGTTTCTTCTTTGGATGGGGATTAGAAACGATTGACGAGAACATTCCCAGCATCAGCATTCGACCAAGCGGGCAAGTTCACTGTCGCCTGGTCCCCCAAAATCGCAGCTTCAGTGCAACTTGAGGGTATCAGAGGCCAGACATCATCTTGAGGTAGTCCTTTGGGGGATGCTGTCTCTGCAGTCCTAGTAGGAGTCGGGCGAGATACGACTCTATGAAGAGAGCTCTATGAAAAGGCGGCAGTACTCCGACTATTGGTGTGATGAAAATCATCAAAGATAAAGTTTGACAACAACTCGAAATCTGACGTATGAATACATGTATACTGGCGATCTCCTGCAGGCATGCATGTGGTGTCACTTCCTCTTCGTGCAAGACAGCTCTTCGGACCCACCCACTTGTCGTACCCCGCTTCTCGATTCTATGATGTTTTGCAGCCTGGGTTCGTGTAAAAGGGCCGTGTGCTGTTTGTGAATAGCCAGGGGCTTCGCAGCCAAATTACGAGGTGTTCAAAGCAAATATAGATGGCATGATCAGGTGCCACTACACCACTGGAAGCTCCGTCGTTGTAGCCGCCCGTGACCTTTCCAACCTGAGGGCTCGCTTACAGCTGACGATATGCAGGGATCCCGCGATCATGCGGACGGCCTGTCGGAGACGGAGGATGGCGGCAAGGGCGGTGTGAACGGCGCTACAGGCGTAGCTGCACACTTCAAGCACTCAAAAGGAGTCACGCTGTGCTCTTGGATGCAGATTACCCCGTTTAAGGCCGCATGCGTCGTCTCGTGGGCGAATTACACAGGCGAGGTAGCACACTGGAGAAATTGCTAAGACTGCCGGATGATGTCACACAGCCGCTGCATGGGGAAGGAACGCCTCACCTGCGGCACCTGCCCGGGCGGTGTCCACCACCGCGATACCTACCCAAGATGCCTCTCCACGGCGTCCTTTTCGCTACGTTTGCTCTCCGGTCGTCTCATTGCGCACGGGAGCGGGCAACGAAGGCCAAGCGTTGCTACGGTTGTTTGTGGATGACTGGTGAAGTTGGCATTCCTTCCCACTCTTTCCTGTCCACATAGACCCAACTTTCTGCCGCGCCCTCCTTTGTCTCTCCCCCAGACAACCGGGCATATAGAGACTCGCCATCCCTCTCCTCTGCGAGTTGCCCACCTAGAATGGTGAACCTACCATGGAACACGCGAAAAGCCGCGAACGACCAGGCCGATGCTTCCTCCAGCGGCACCACGAACGAGAAGGACGGCACAGTCCCCAGGAAGTCGCGACTGGGCATTCTGAGCGCGGATACCGATGAAGTCCCAGGTATTCCAGTCCGATGCACACCGCGCATCACCAAGCTGACTATTCGCTTTGATAGGCTCCGTCATCCTCCTTTCTCGAGTCCACAAACGCAACGAACCGCTCGGCCTGCAACACGCCCGTGCAAGGACCTCCGCCTCGTCGCTCCCATCTCCCTACGGCCCATCCTCTCGAAGCACTTCAGTCGGCTCCAAGAGCTCAACAAAGTCCAAGAAGAAGGCACCAGAGAAGAAGAAAACCAAAGATGGAAGGTTCATATTGGAACCACAGCCCGATGACTCGGCCAACGACCCCCTCAACTGGAAGCAGCTGCGCCGAGACGTAGCTTTGGTTTCGCTGGGCTTCTACTGCATGGTCGGCGGAGGTATGACGCCTCTGCTCGCTGCAGGCTTCAACGATGTCGCTGCTACATACAATGTGTCGGTGCCGCAGGTCGCTCTCACTACAGGACTGTACATGTTGGGCTTGGGCATTGGGAGCGTTGTCGCGTCGCCGACTGCTATCCTCTTTGGAAAGCGCCCCGTGTACCTGGTCGCTATCGTCTTGTTCTTGCTCGCATCGGTCTGGTGTGCGCTATCACCCAACTGTAAGACGCATGCCTCATGCCTTGAAAGGTCGCTAACATCTGTAGATGCTTCACTTGTCGTCGCGCGAATCGTACAGGGCATGTCCGTCTCCCCTGTGGAGTGCCTACCGTCAGCCACCATCGCCGAGATCTTCTTCCTGCATGAGAGAGCATACCGTCTCGGCATTTATACTCTGCTGCTTCTGGGAGGAAAGAATCTGATTCCATTGGTCAGCGCTGTTATCGTGCAGGAAAAAGGCTGGAGATGGGTCTTCTGGTCTGTTATGCACAGCTCTCCCTCGGATACAAGCTAACATTGAACAGGGTGGTAGCAATTGTGGTCGGCTTCTGCTTCTTCTTGATCTTCTTCTTTGTCCCAGAGACCTTTTGGGACCGCACGCCCCGTGCTCGAGGCAGATCGGAGACGAGGAGCCGCAGCCCACGGAAACACCACCAACGGTTTCAATTGCCTTCGCCGCTTCATAGACGCGGGAAGCACCATCACGATGCCACGCACGAGCAAGATCACACCGAGCCTTTGTCGCCTGCTTTGTCACTTCCGTCGCCCACTCGCCCCCGAAAGGCGCACCACGTGGGTTTCGCCGACGAAGCGCCCCCTGCGAACCCGCCTCACACAATCGATACTCCCGCTTCGCCAGAGAGTGCCACAGCCCAGGACTATTTCTCCCTCGGTCGGCCTACCACCAAAGTGTCGGAAAGCCAGCCTGACACAGTTGATGCGAACCGGGACCTGGAGAAGCAGACTACAGCGCCGTCCGGCACTCCCGGCCAACTCTCTCCCAATGTAGCAGGATATACGGATAGCGATCAAGTCCCGGCACATCTGACAGTACATTATACGGACTTTTATCGTGAGGCTCCAGCCAAGTCGTATGTCCAATCACTGAAGCCCTGGAACGGCCGTCTTGTGGAGGACAAGTGGCTGCGCGTCATGATCCGGCCGTTCATCCTATTCGCCTATCCTGCGGTACTGTGGTCGTCCCTGGTATACTCGCTCGCTGTTGGTTGGTTGATCGTCCTATCGGAGAGCGTGGCGCACATCTACAGGAACAAGGAGTCGTACAACTTCACCGCGTTGCAAGTGGGTCTTGTCTACATTTCACCATTCGTCGGCGGTGTGTTAGGGACCGCGGTGGCCGGCAAGATCTCTGACTTTGTCGTACGCTTCATGGCCCGCAAGAACGATGGCGTGTACGAACCCGAATTCAGGCTCATCATGGCCATTCCCATCGCCATCAGCACGGTGATTGGTTTGATGGGATTTGGTTGGAGTGCGGAAGAGAAAGATAACTGGGCTGTGCCAACCGTCTTTTTCGGCATCATCTCCTTCGGCTGTTCGTTGGCTTCTACCACTGCCGTCACGTTCGTGGTGGACTCGTACAGGCAGTATGCTGGAGAGGCTCTGGTGACGCTCAACTTCTGCAAGAGTGAGCAACTCCCATCCCGGTTTGCAACGATGGCGCTAATCTCAGAGTAGACATTCTCCACGGCTTCATCTTCTCACTGTTCTTCACACACTGGCTGGAGTCAAGCGGTCCGAAAGATACCTTTGTCGCCGTCGGTGGCATACAGATGGCCTGCATGCTCTTCTCTATTCCAATGTACATATATGGCAAGCGAGCGCGAATGTGGACGGTGCGGAAGAATCTCATGGAGAAATTCTAGGCGATAGATACTGTATTAGTGCATGGTTGAGATCCCATGACACTTTTGGGCTACGACTAAGACGACGACACGATCGGCTTGGGCTTGGATTTTTCTTTGCATGTCACGGCGCAAGTAGCGTGGTTTACGGCATATTGACTCCATTGTGAGCGACGGCATGGTCGACTAGACCTCTAGGAATCGCACGCGTGCTTCCCCGCGGTTCCCCAGAATGTTACCTCCATTTTCTCATGCTTTTGCGTGTCAGTCGAGCGTTTCCACCAATCATGCTAATCTTGACACATTGGTTTCGGTAGTGCTTCGTGTGTAACGATGCGGGTTCTCCTCATTTGGAACATCCGCCACCAGACCATGTGTGTGCACAGTCGGTCCGACGAGCCTTGAAGTATGAACTGTGCGTCCTCTTTGGCATCAACTCTACTAATCAGTGCTATCAGTCCAGAGGGAGACTTCCCTGGTGCTCAGTCAGGGATCATCAGCAGCACGCAGAGCATGTCAGATAACGGCAGTCTGTTTGCATCTGCCGACGTCTGTCTATCTCGAGGCCGGTGAAGCCGACGAAGAGCGTTGAAGAGGCTGGAATCCAGATCGTCGAGGCGATTTTCGAGCGCATTAGCGGGCGATAAGAAGCAACCGCACACGAGGGCGGACTAGGCTGCTGGATGCATCATGGGCAGGCATGCAGTAATAGCCCGCCCGTCGTTGGTCGCTGTTTGAGGTCGCGATATCGCGATGGAGGCTGCCCAGAGAAGCGTTTGGCTGTCACGCTTACCGCATCGGGACATCCGTTCCCTTGGGCTTGTGGGGAGCGTAGATCCACCCATGCTTTCCATCATTGTATTTGAACTTATGGGAGGCCGCGTTCTTCGCTGGGAAGGGAATTCGGCGCCATTCGACTTGGAGGGGCATCGCTGAGGGCGCGAGAATGTCGCCTGCTCAGCAGAGGACCGCCTCTGGGCGGCGACCGAGAATCGATTGCCATGGCGTTGGCCAATTGCAGGCGAGTGCGCGGCCCATCTAGATGTGCAACATGAAATTCGCTCCGAAGCTCGGCTGGCCGCCATGACCCTGCTCGCCAACCTATTCACAGCCCAAACGCATGCACACGTTGCTATCAGTCGGCGTCTATTGATGCTGCTGCTGAGCTATCGGATCGGTTCCTATCGGCTGTCAAGGGGTCCCTTCCGCGTGCCCCTAGAATCCCCCGGAACCAACACATCATCAACAAATATCCCTCCTCAGCCCACCATCGCCCGACAACCTCTTCTCCTCCCCGCCATCATCGATTTCGGCCATGCCTTCGTTGGGTCTGGACAAGGTTGCCGGCAGAGACCTCAAAACAAAGAAGACGAAGAGCCGCAATGGTTGTGGCAGGTGCAAACTGAAGCGGGTGCGTATCCTCCTCCCCCCACTCCTGATGGTGTAGTCATCCGCTAACCATGACGATAGTTGAAATGCGACGAAACAGCACCCTCATGCTTCCAGTGCAAGAAGAGGAACGTTTCGTGCCCAGGATACGAGAAGACGCTCAAGTGGTCGACCAAGTACGAGCTGCTCCAGCCCGTCAAGTTCGCCACACCGCCAAAGGCTCCTCGGCCAGATGTCACCACCTCCGCTGCCAAGACTAACGAGGTCACGCTCCCTACCGACGTGGAGCGCGGCTTCCAGGAGCTTGCAGCCGTCCTACCTGCTGGCAAGAAGCCTGCAGATGGTCCTCAACAAGAGGCTCCGAGCCATGCGAGCCCACCCTCCATCGCCGCCGAGCCTTCTCTGACCTCCCATGACACATCGCCAGAACCCAGCGATGCGTCACCTCCAGAGTTGGATTCGCTACCAGATTCATTTCCATTTGACAACATCAATGCACTTGACCCTCTACTTCTAGATGGCCTCGTCGATGCGATATCAGTGCCCAATGAAGACTTCGATTTTAGCACGCTGGAGGGCTTCGATATTGACCCCGGCCCATTGGACATTGACCTGGACGTTGAGGAAGTACCACGTCTCGAGGACGAGTTGCTCGGCGAAGCGGTGTCGAGCCCCAGGCTTTCCCGCTCGCTGTTGCTCGACTTCTACCGCCTTCCCAGTCCGGCGCCCACGGTGAAGGATGACGTCGAGTCTGTTCTCATTCAGCATTACTTCAAGGACGTCTGTGCCTTATTCTCTTCTTTCGACTCTGCCCTCAACCCCTTCCGTACCACGGTCAGCAAGATCTTCCAGGACACACCTTCCGTTTACTATGCCATTCAGTCCATGGCCGCTGCCCACTTGGCGAATACCTTCCCTAATATGAGCAGCGTTGGTGTTGAACTGCAACGCAAGGCATGCGATGCTCTCCAAGCCGAACTCCCACTTGTTCAAACCGGACGTGCCAGTGGTACTCGCACCTTCCTCTCTATCATCCTGCTCGGTCTCACCACATGCTGGCATGAGAGCAGTGCTCTCGGAGAAGAGTACCTAACTACGGCTCGAAGTCTGATCCTTCCGAAGCTCCTCAGCAGCTCCGATGAAGAGCAGGTGCAGCGCGAGACCCAGTTCTTTGAAGAGTCCATCATCTATTGGGAAATGCTCATGGGATTCGTTACCCAAGACTCGCGAGCTTTCTCCTTCACAGGTGTCCGGGCCCGAGGATCGAAGAAGCCAACGCACGCAGCTAGGAAACCAGACGGAAAGATCGTCCCACACCCGTGGACTGGCATTGCCCCGATGATCCAGATCCTCTTCGCTGAGGTTGGCAGGCTCGTTCGTAAAGAGCGCATGCTAGACATGAACTCCCTTGTCGACATTCGACGTCGCCAGGAGAACCTCCTCAATGCCGCTACTCTTGAGGAAGACCTCCTGGCTGCCGAGTACCCACTTGCCGACGAGTTGGCTGAGCTTGGGGATGAGAACACGTCCAAGCACGACTTTGTCGTCATTGCCGAAGCATATCGGTGTGCCGGTCTTCTGGAGCTCTATCGTGTCTTTCCCTCTATCCTTCGCAAGCGTCTTGGAACTGACAAATTCACTGGGGCGGACACCTTCGACTTCGAATTTCCTACTCCCCGTTACGAGACACCTTACGAGGATACCGATACTAAGCTCTGGATCAACTCGCTCGCGATGCACATCCTCTCCGCTATCGAGTCGATCCCCTGCTCATCCGGCACGATCTGCATCCAACCGATCCTTCTGGTCACCGCCGCCTGTGAGCTCCGCTTTGTGTCGTCCGTTGATTACTTTGACATCTATGCAAACGACGCAAAGGTTCTTCAGGCGAGGGACTTTGCGATCAAGCGTCTCCAGGAGTATGCCCTTCGCCTGCCAGCTAAGCCTCTTCGCAAGATGATCGAGTTGGTCCAAGAGGTCTGGCGTCAGCAGGATGAGGGAGTCAACGCCTTTTGGATCGACGTCATGGACCGGAAGGGTTGGCACACCGTCATGGGTTGATTTGGCGTCCCCGCCCTCCCCAAGACTGCACGACCACTTGCTACACGATCTTTACGACTTCCTTAATTCTTCATCTCACGGTTCGGCGTACCATCGGCGCATGGAGTCCGGAGCTTACAGTCTGCTCAATGCTCCTGTGCACAGCACCTCTTCCTATCACCTCTTCGGTTGCCTGGGCACCTACCTTCGCGACCTTCACCACATTCCTCATCAATACTTCGATATGACGGCCTTCCACTTCCAGCTGTTCGTTCCTATCCATATCTTTTACGAGATTGTAATGAACGACATTTCCCAACTTTCTGCGCCTCCCTCATCACCGGTGATGAATTCGCATCGAAACGGAGTGCTGCCACCTGCAACGATACCCAGATTACGATATCCACTACGCACTTTACGACACGAAACCCAGCCGAGCAATATCGGATCCTACTGCGATGCAACAGCACCCCAACTGCGACTGCCCGCTCCTGATCGGATGCCGATAGCGACAATATCCGATGCGATAGTTTCTTTACGATTTAGAGATACCCCAGCGACATTGTTTCTGTTTTGAGCGATTTCTTTACTACTGTATATAAGCATTCAATCGGGGTGAGCTAAAAGATACAAGAGACACCACGCGACACGATTCCGCCCTGCACCCACCCCTCACCCGGCATCGGACATGGAGCCTTCAGGGTTGGTATTACCTGCACACTGCCTTGGTCCCTTCGCATTACACACAGCCCTTGCATTCTTCGGCATCCCGGCTCTCCACCTGCCCGGTCTTTGCGTCCCTCGAGCTTTCGTCATATACCCAGCATTCTTCAGGCGTCTTCTGTTTTATACCCCGCATCGCATCCCATTGTTCGGCGTTTATCACAAGACAAAAGAAGGGGAAAAGGCATTTTGGCTTTTGAAATCTTTGAATCCTCTTGGATTCAATCATGTAAATATGTACAACGCTAAAATGCGCTCGAACGCTATGACCCGATCCTTACGGGATCATGTAATCATACACAAGAAAATCTGCTTCCGAGACCTCACATAACAGGCCTGCTCATCTCATCGTCCTCATCCCCCTCGTACGCCACAAACACAACGCCCTCCTTGACCGCCGTCCGCGGACTCCACTCCTTGCTCTCGTAATGCCTCAGCTTCTTCTCCACCCCCGGGCTGAAGACCTGCTCGTGCGTGTCTGCGACAAAGGCGCGCAGGAGGCGCTCGTCGCCACTCAGTCTCAGCGCCGCTCTGCGCGGCACCGGGTGCTGCTGCTTGCCGCCGGCGTCTTCTTCTCGGGCCCTGCGGCGCTTCGCCATCCTGTGCACCGTTAGCTTTCCAACCCTCAGGAAAAAAAAGAGGGAGCGAGGGGGAGAAACATACCACACCATACCGCAGTTGACCCCCTCGGCCACGCACGCCAGCACCGCCATGCCCACGATGATCTGCAGCGCCAGCAGCGTCAGCGCGCTGTCCTGGTACTCGACGAAGGCCTCGGGCTCGCTCACGCACACGATGCGCTCGCTCGGTTGCGACGCCGGCGCCGAGGGGTCCGACGCGGGCGATTGGAAGCCGTGGCGGGATGCTAGCTGCAGGAGGAGGGTGGTGGAGAGGGGCTCGTGCGGGGAGGTGGGGTCGNAGTCTTCTGATATTGATGTCGATGTCGAGGGGGAGGAGGGGGACTGTTGCGAGGAGATGAAGGCCGAGTAGGCGTCGGGCCGGGCGTTGCGGATCGAGGAGAGGGTGGTGCCGAGGGGTGCGCAGGCGTCGTTGGAGGTGGTGGTGGTGAGGGAGGAAGGGGTCAGGTCCGAGGAGGTGGTGAGGACTGTGCAGCGGCAGTGGGAGCGGGTGGGCCGGGCGGAGGTTGTGGTGAGGAGGGTGGCAGTTAGAGTCGCTGAAAGGAGGGTTCTTGAGCGCATGGTGGATGTAGTGTGTGGTGGTGACTGGGTGCGGAAGGTTTGTCGAGAATTGCGGGCAACTCGACGTTGAAAGCACGTCTCTTCTTGTTGAATCTCCTGCCCGAATGACCTCTTGCACTACACCTGCGATTCCGACTCTTAATGATCCTGCAAACCCCACAGGCGATACGCCGCGTTTGTACAAACTGCGCCTCTTGCGCGGAGAGTTCGGGAAATTACCGGGTTCGCTGGATTGGCTCCCCGGTCAGCGAACGTAGGTAGATGTTGGAATTAAACGTCGAGAAAGCCTTGCACAAGCAACTCAGGCTATGAGACGTGGTGGTGGAATTGGATTGTTCCCCGATGATCGACGGTGGGGGCAGGTTGGTGTAACGGCGGCGGGGAAGTATGCGGAGTCGTTGATTGCTGTGCGCTCGAATCTTGGGCTGGTGTATGCAGAATGTTCCCAACAACCACCCGACCAACTGAGAAGGCAGCCGTCGTCAAGTATAAAGGAGATGGTGACGCGCGAAGGAATGAGGAAGACGGGCTGTGCTATATGACAGTGACCAGCAAGTACGCTCTAGAAATCCTCCCTTTGCGTGTAGTGAAACACTTGCGTAAACTCAGTAGCCAATTGAAGACGGCGTGCAGCAGTCCAACGAAATTCCAGAGATGATCAAGGAAATGGACGACTACGGCCGGTATATAAGAAGAATAACGTTGAAAGCGGCGTAAACGCCAGCAAGTGCTGAGGCGATACATTATGTATCACATCACCCTTCGCGACCTGTCTGCTGGGTGTGACGATGGTCGGTGCGCCCACATCCCAGCAGGCATGTTGCTCGCGCCATGCCCGCGCGCGGAGCAGCACTCCGCCCCTTGCCGGCACACTGCGTGGAACGGGGCACCAGAGCTTCGTGACTAGCTGTCGCAGGCAAGCTGCTAGCTGGAGTGGGAGTCAAGTGAGATGACTGATGCTCGCGACCGCCGTGGTGCGACAAGAGGTGGCTGGCGCGGGTTGCGAGCCTTCGAGAAACGATGGCATGTCTACCAGCCCATAGATGGCATTTCGATGTGGCCGGGCGGCGGTGAGAATGCTGATGGCGATGGTTACACGGCTGTGTGTGTTTTGCGGCACCGCGTCGAATTGGCGTGGTTGGCTATGGCTGCGGCGCTGTGTTGCGCGTCGAAGGGTGCACAGCGTTCTGGACTTTTGATGGGCCAAGGGAGCAGTAGCGCACGGCCGCTGCCGCTGAGCAATGGGTGATCACCAGCCAGCCTTCTCCAGGGTCTAGGATGGCGTAGCAGCTGCCGAGGGTTATTTTTACAGTGAGCTGGCGCTTTGGCTTCAGCTTGACTATTCAATTTTCCCTTGACTTTGCGCGGTGGTTTTGCGCTGATTGCAACATTTGCCTCCGGTGTTTTGTTTCCCAAGACAAGGCTTGAATGCCGTGAACCCTTGGGCGCCCAGGTGATAGTCAGGGGCGCGACGCCGCGAAACGTTGCCCAGACAGTTTGGCGTCCAGGCCCCGAGGCTTTTTGTTTCTGTCGATAACATATCGTATCTGCCGGTGACCGATTGTGATCCAAGCAGCACCAAGCAAATCAATAAAATGCGTCAGCGCCGCTTGAGGAAGTGTGCCGAGCAGTAGTAGCCTGAGGTTGCCAGGGAGAAAATCCTCGCAAATTCATTGCCTGGTTCACGATTTGGATCCGGCAATGCGCGGTTCGGCACTGCTTGCACTGACTGTGTACTATTGGGCGTGTTTCAGATCTGCGCCTTGCCGCCCACGCATGCTGTGTGACAAGCTTTCGCCGAGCTTCGTGAGGAAAACGGTAAGGTGAAGCTTGAATGAAAATCTTGTCGTCGAGAAAAATGGAATAGCTACAAGCGTCGCGTGTTCAAATGCGCATCTGTGTCGTGAATCCCGCGCATCAAAAGGCGTTGACGGCAGCCGCGGACCGTCAAACCCACATGAATCTTGTGGAGGTGCGGAGCTGTTTGAGGGCCAAGATATGCCGCAGAAAGCTTGACACAGGTTACGAACTGGGGACCTGCTTGCGGGCAGATGCGACTGTGCGGAGGACGAAACAGTGGGGCGAGCAGCCAAAAGGGAAGCGCGTTGCGAGGTGACATGTTGGGTTATCGTGGGAGCTTGGGGACTAGCGCATCCTGCAATGTTCAAATAACATTTTCAGATGACATTGTAGTCGGCGCCGAAAGCTTCAGCGCTGACGGTGTCATTCCGCAGAGTGAGAATGTAAACGGCGCCCCGCCTGCCCTCACCCCGATTTCTTAGACCTTCGTCAAGCATTTCACCTGGTGACCCCATTTCATTCCTTCTTCGACTGAACTTTGTTCTTTACTCCGCTCTAATGTTCCTTCCTCGTATCACCCGTACAACCATGTAGAGTATATTGTGCGTGCCAAAATGCAAGCACTGGACACAGTAGAAGAGCACAGCAGCCTGCAGTGCCCTGCGGTACATACTGGTTTGTTTTCTTCTCGGGCTCGCTCTGGTGGTCTTGTTGGCTGTATGGAGCCGGAGTCGGGTACTGCCACACCAGGGCTGATGCCTCGGAGGCGCTTACTTTGTACGTTGGTATGCGAAATTATCTTGAAGAGTCAGTACATGGACGGTGTGGAGGGCAGCGACAATGTACCTTCCCTCGCTGTGACTGAAGATGCTGGGATACGAGCCATTTGTCTAGGGTTACAAAGTGTCAGTGCCTATATACGTGCCATCACTGGTATGGAGTCGAAGATCGATGAGCGAGATCAAGGAGGCAGGCGGCTGCATGCTAAGAGAACTAGTGCCGTCTAGGCTTAGTGCCGGCCGGAATAAAACACACATTCCAACGCTGCCTTGTCAGCAAACCATTGCAATGAGATTCCATCTTCACATTTCCGGCTTGCCCAGATCAAGGTCCACCTCGACGCTTATTCTAAGAAATGAGCTCTGGCTCTGCCAGCAGCGAGGCCGCAACAGGGGCTTGGGCACAATGATACCCGCCTTGCGGAAGCAAAATGATGACGGTTCGGGTACGCTTGGCGATGCACAGTCCGAGGTACAGATGTACCTTTGCTCACCTTACAAATAGAAGACGAAATATCAGAAGAAGAGCTCTACAGACATACTCGATACCGCTGGCTGTATGCGCCGAAATTCCCGTACGGTGAAAGGAGCTGATGACATCCAGATGCGACGAACCTAGAAACCTTGCAATACGATATCGCAAATTTAATGTCTCGGCGCTCGTAGATGCCGCCATCGGCGCTGCTGGCCACGGTGCTACCTCTTGTAAGATTCCGTAGAAAGATTCGAGGCTTAATCATGAAGCAACAGCAACAGTATGTAGTCTCGTCTAATACTCGCATGAACCTAGGTGTCAAGCTGCTGAAATGCATCGAAGGTCAATACAACAAGGCATTTCTCCTGACTATGGACAATGGGGCAGAGGTCCTCGCAAGGATTCCTAATCCTAATGCCGGACCAAGTTTCTATACCTCCGCCTCCGAGGTCGCTACTCGACATTTTGTATGTAGACCATCGCTGTTGCTGGCCCCGAACGCTCTAACGCCCCTCCTCTTTTTAGGCGCGTACACTTCTAAACCTGCCGATTCCGCGTATATGCGCATACTCCCTCAACTCGCTCAATCCCGTCGGTGTTGAATATATCATTGAGGAGAAAGCAAAAGGGAGACCGCTGGGGAGCGTTTGACATCAGTGGGGAAAAGAGTCACAACTGAGTCTTGTGGCTCCGCTCGTCGACTTCGAGACAAAGATGACGTCAATTTCATTCCGGAGACATGGCTGCATCTACTTTAAGAAGGATTTGGAGAAGAAGGGTCTTCCTGCGTATGATCTAGAAGCTGGAATTGTATCATCGGCCGGCTCTGTGCAATCACTCGATCTTGGGATAACAGAGGAGTTTGCGCTTGGACCATTGACAGAAGCAAGACTATGGGAAGACGAAAGGGCGAGTATGAACTTGGATCGAGGTCCATGTAAGGTTTTAACACTGTGTAGAGAGGGATACTCGCTGATCTGATTAGGGACTAGTCCTTTATCCTATATGGCCGCGATGGGTATCAACGAAATAGAGTGGGCAAAGCAATAAGCAAAACCCCGATTAGATGCTTACCGGTCTCTCGAAACGCCTGTCTCTCCGAATGAGTACATTTCGCTGATAGAAAGATATCTCCGACTTGTCCCTTACCTATCGCCCGGTTCGTTCCGAACATCGCTCTCGCATCCGGATCTTCATCTGAATAATACATTCGTCGATCTGGACACGAAGAAAATAACTTCCATCATCGATTGGCAGTCGACCTCAGTGTCAGAGCCTTTGTTTCAGCATCATACCCCACGTATGCTTCTTCCAGTCAACTCTCATTCCGCCAGAAAATGTTCGGATGCTGCGTCCAAGGAAGAATGTCCGAACTCGACCGCCAGCTTACTCAGCAATTACCGAAACCTGACAAGGCTCAAAAATGAGCAACGGTGGGCCGCGATGAATATTCACAATCGGGCCCTTCTCACGGAACCCGTCTCCTTGCTCTGTGGTTCTTGGAGTCGAGGTGATCTATTTTCTTTCCGCCAAGTACTGATTCACATCGCGGCTCGGTGGACGGAGATTGCGCCGGCGACGGTTTCTTGTCCTATCCATTTTACAGAGGCCGAACTGCAGCTTCACAACAGCGAATTGGAACTTGTAGAAGGTCTTGGGGATGTTCTATATCAGCTCCAGAACGACGACTTAATCCCATTAGGTGGCATGGTCCTGCGAGAAAATTACCAGCAGGCTTTGCGTGTCAGCCATGCTGCTAAAGAGATGTTCATGGATATGGCTGGATCCGAGTCTCAAAGAGCTTTACACTCGCGAATATGGCCCTACCGGGACCAAGAATCACGAACTTATCATGCTCGTTTCTCATGATGTTCTATCGTGACCTCGTACTTATCAAGGCTCCAGCCGCAACGTTCCTAGCGATGGAAATATGGCTCCGGCTTGAAAACCACTTCAATCGCTTCATGCGACTCGAACCCATCCAGCGTAGTGGCGCGGTCTATGTCTCTATTGCCATTCGTCTGTCCCATCGGCCTTACGATGATAGTACCGGCGATGTTCAGGACTCCATGTCCGTCTGTCGTAGACGGTGCCCACCATTCGAAAGTTCTACCACTTCTAACACAGTAATATTGGCCATGTTCCGCGCTCCAAGTCCAGTTAGATTGCGAAGATGCATCTCCCGCACAGACTGCCACTGAGCTCCCCGACGCCGCGCTAGTCGATGCCTCAACACTGCCATCACCTCCTCTTTCGACAGCGTTTGCAACCGCCTCAACATCAAAGGAGCTGCCCAAACCAAACCCTATCTTCTCCCCAATGACCTGGTGGGTTCCTTTGTGGCCACCAGTGCTTCCTTTGATGAAACTTCTGACGGACCTGTTTTCCGCTTCGCTGTTGGCTTGAATGATGGCCGTTGCCATATTTGGGTCTTGGGTGTTCTTGTGCACGTCAAGCCGGAGATCCTGGGTCTTCACGGCGGTTAGAGAAGTCGTGGAATCGCCAAACGCTAGATTCCTAAGTCTATCTGGGTTCTCGCGGATTCTTTGGGCCAGAGCGGCAAAGATGGATCTAGGGATTTTGGAAGACATGACTCGAGAAGTTGGTGCCGGCGACTGGTTAGCTGCTCTAAGTTAAGATGCTGCTAATCTCCACATTCTGTGATAATTTTGATCAGTGAAACTGACGGAAATTATTATCTTGCGTATAGAGCGTTTGGAGATCGGACTTGGGTACCCAAAGTATCTAGGCTGTTGCAACCAAATTGCAGACAACGCATATGTACGCCGTTCTGCGACTTCGTGGAGAGTATATGGATACGCGAATGACCCGGAAGAGGCCTGTGTGAATCCATCTTAAGATGTACCGTAGCAACATATCATATGATGGCATATCGAAGCCGATTGGATGGTAGTCGAATGGACGGTATCGCCGCGTCGGCTGCTGCCTAGCCCTGCTCCACACTGAACTAATCAACTTGATGTGGACATGCATGCTAATCTATTGCTATCATGAGTTGCTAGAGGCCATTCTTGAAACCAGTGTTGGTTAGCCGCCCATTGGACAGGTGAATTCTTGGGATCACCGAGGCGCTTGACATGGAATCACAGCACACCTTCATGTGTCCAAGGCCCGTTGCTGCGCCGGGACTGTTCATGATGAAACTCCTAAGGCTGCGTAAACCTGAGCTGGCTTGCAGAGACTGCTTTGGCTTCTCAGCGATCATGAGATCTGCGGGCAAGGGAATCAAAACGCCTCGAAACTCGAGGTTGGATTAGGACTAAAATTTGACTTTCACCCGGGATGGACTTGTCAGCAAGCGATCAGCCCACTTGGTGGAGGGCAGAAATTCACCCAGCGCACGCGACGCAGCAAACCGCCATGGTATCCTCTATGCCACCCATCCTTGTAAAGAACGATCTCTGAGCAACGTAAGTAGCCCTCTCCCTCGCTGGATGAACCTTTTCCTTCCGGTCTGCGGACAGCCCGCCGGCGGCAGCATTCAGATACTTTGTCTTGGAGAATGCCCGGCTAACACCTTGCCAGATGGACCTACCTCGAAGCTGGTGTCGACAAGATCATGCACAACCTGCAGGTAAATAATGACCTATATAGGCTTATATACTAATATCTATAACTTCTATACCGCATAGAAAGCCGTCCCCAGCTCGTCTTTTACCTCCTATAATAACCGCGGCGGAGCCTACCTCCTTGGAAACCTCTACTAGCATTTGATTAAGTACCTGAAGCTTACCTTAAGGTGATCTAGGATAAGTCGCGCGAGTATACTGACGAGCCTCTCCTCTTATTCTATATTAAAGAATGGATCCGCTACACTGCTGCCGCCTAGTATAATAACTACTTATTTAGATACCTAAATTATTACTAGGTTAAGCGCGAGGTAGATAAGAGAAAAAAGAATATCTATAATATCTATACTCTATACTTAGTTAAGTAGAAGGAAGATATATTTACTGGAATATAAGAATAGGTTATGCGCTCCGTCTTAAAGCTAGTTAAGAAGCAGGAGAACGGCGAGACTATTAACTAGATGCAGGTCAAGCGCGTCGTCGATTCGTTCGTGCCGCTGGGTCTAGACAAGCAGGACAGCTCTAAGTCGACGCTTGACGTCTTCAAGGAGTTTTTCGAGAAGCCCTTCCTCACGTCGATTGCCGAATACTACGACAACGAGTCTAAACAGTACTTGGCCAAGACCAGCGTCGTCGAATACATGGAGAAGGCTAAGATACGCACAAAACCACCGAGGAGGACCGCAAGCTGCTCATGCAGGTATGTGTAGCCTTGTTCGTATCCGTGGGTAGATTGCTAACTTTTCTTTCCCAGTCGTCCATCGTGCGTATCATGAAGTCGCGCAAGAAGATAAAGTACTAGCAGCCTATATCAGAGATAATCTAGTAGATTAAGAACCGCTTCATGCCTCGTATCCCAGATATCAAGAAGTGCATTAACATCCTACTTCAGAAGAAGTATCTGGAGTGTCTAGAGCGCGACGAGCTCGGCTACCTTGCGTAGTCTCCCCACTATCACTTGTCATGGTCTAGTCTAACGAGTTATGGTTTTCTACATTCAAGCGAGGCAGGGCGAGATGGCTGCCGCCGGGGAAACTCTTTTTTCGGCGCGTTATATGGCGTTTGAATGGGAACGGACATTCCTTTATCGGGCATGGGATAGGCGCTAGTGACATGGCTGGCTTCGTATATGAGCTTTCGAGCCCTGAGGGCTCCATAAATAGAGAATGGAAGGAGATGACGGGGAGGGAGTGAGATGGGGATCAGTTTCGTCGGGCTCTGCAGAGAGTAGAGAAAAACTACCTCATTCATACGCGCTATGCTGCTTCGACTATACTATGACGGGGCCTTTGTTTGGACATGCGTGGGTGGGCAGCCGTTGGGTACGGCAAGGTCTGGGGATGTGCATGTGACGTGCTTTGAGCAAGCGTTGCAACACTACTAACTGCACGATATTTCGCATCGCTTCTATGGGTCAACCCTACCCTTACTACAGGAGCTACACTTCGGTGAGCGCGATTATGGGATTTTCGTTCCAGATCCGAGATTTCGAAGAATGGTTCCTGAACTCTTTCGACCTCGCGATACAACAAGCATTTCATCTCGTATCGTCCTCATCAGGCTGATCATGTCTCGGTTTATCTCCATCTCAACTTGTTGCTGTAAATTCGCAATCATCTAGCATCCGATGTCAGCCAATGAGCGTTCTTTTGACGTGAAATACTGACATCGATGACAGACTTTTTGATCTCCATGCGTAGTGGAGCATCCGTTCTATCATCCGTTCCTTCATGTATGCAGTAACAAAACGATGGACTTTCATATCCACGAGCACGTGCTCTTTCGAACGCTTCCAAACGTTCACGGCCGCCAGCATACCAGCAAACAAATTCGAGGAACACACATCCCAGAGCCCAGATATCGCACTGGCTGGAAAGCTCATTTTCAGACAAGATACTTTCTGGGGACCGGTAAGGTCTAGAGCTAGGAATGGTTTCCCCGTCAGATATACGATCGACCTTACTAAAACGAGCAGTGCCGAAATCTGCGAGACGAAGGATACCTCGTTTATACCGTGGGTCTGGGTACCAAAGAATGTTTGCAGGCTTTATGTCTCCATGTCGGCCGCTGAGGGTAAGCTTGCCTCTGCGATCACCCATTCGATCGGCTTTTTGGACAGGAGCATGTGTGCTTCCCAGTTGAGGCGAATATTCAGCTCGCAATATCGATGTCGCGGATGTTGTGTGATAGCGATGGATGTAATATACCGCTGCAGTAAGACCCCAACATTGAGTTCTAATCCAAGAAGACACTTCTGTACTCGGGCATGGCGCATCTGAGAATTTTTCTCGCCAATATCGATCAAGGTCCACTTCGGCCCACGGGAGAAGAAGATAAAACTTCTCGTTTTTTTCATAGGCCGCGAGTAATGTTACCAGATGGTCAGGTGTATTTCTATTGCGGTTGCAGAGATGGCGTAGTACATTATACTCGCGTTCGAAAGACCCTTTATCTCTATTAGACATTTCTTTTACTGCTACTACATTGTTGGGAACCTGTCAAGGTCAGCCCTGACATCCTCAAATTTCAAATCTGAAATATGACTTACTAAGGCTTTATCGAAAGAGTGGTGATTGGGATGTATCTTTACCTGGTGAACTGTACCGGATCCCCCGGAGTGTCCTTTATTATCCCAACATAGAAATGGCAGGATCTCTCTTTTTGATACTACCAATCGTGGAAACTGAACTGCTTCGCTTGGGTTGAATGATGGTGCCAACACGCACCATTGACGCTCCACGAAATCGCGCACATCGCTTCGCGTTTTGAGACATCCTAGGGCGGTATGCGGGTCTGTCTTCCTTCGTAAGGAATCCATCGTGGAATCCAAGCACAGCGGGAGATCGCCATCGTACACTTCTTCCTTAACAAATCTCCAAATCTTTTCCGGACGTCGCATCAAGACAAGAATGGCAAGTATTTTCTGGAAATTCCTTCTGGTTGCACTTTTCACGGCACTGCTGCTCATTGCCTGGGAAGAAGACGATATGATGATTTGAGGGCGTGTCTTCCGCCATAGGCCATGACGTAAGTAGGTCGGCAGATGCTCGAACCGTGAAAGTTCGTGGTCAACAGACGCCTGCGTGACGAGTTGGTCTAGTTGCCCATTCGGTATGAAGTTGTGATTAGTCAAAGCCTCTTGTGCATAGGCATCGGTCAACCTGTCCACAAGACGATAGCCCGTATTTTTGTGTCCATCCCTGGATGAAGGTTGAGTAGCTCTCAGCTGGCTATCGGTAGGACCTGCGCTCCGTTCGATTTCAGATCTTGGGTTCAGCTCGCCGAGGTTTGTCAAACTTCTACGCGGGCTCGACGCATTCGCAATACTCCTAGTGTGAGGCGATCGTAAAACGTGATCCGATTGGGTTTTCCTATGCCTTCTATGTTGCGGCGGCGGGATCGAAGCGACGTATTGTTTCAATGTTGTCATTCCCCGCAAGAGTGAGCTCCCGCTTACAGGCCTGCGAGCCTGCCTTGCAGATATGGGGATCGTGGAGTCATTCATTGTGATAATCTGCGAAGGACTTCCGCTAGGGTTTTGAACTGTTAATACTTAGCTATTGCAAGGGTTTTCTTATCGATGTATTTATTACCATTATACGCATGATGGGTGTCCGAACCACCCACCTCAGGGGACTGATGCGATCCAGCTTGACTGTCACCGGTCAGAGACTCGGCGGTAACCCCGCGGTCAGGCTGAGACATCAGAAACCTCCACGTTTTGCGCTTGTATAGTCTAAATGGTCATCGTGCCAACCTTTCGCTCCCAAGTGTATGATGGGAATGCAAATGATGAAGGCAGTCAGAGGACGCAGGAAATTATGATTATATGAAGTCTCTTTGGCAACTTTATCGGTGTTGATAGATGTTGGCCCCTCCCCAGCGCAATCCGATGCGCACAGTTTGCGTGAGATTTGAGCCCCTCTGCTCCCGACTCAAGCCACGGAAGGATTTTTGTCCAATCACAAATTCTAAGCACCACATACGATGACTGAATCTTTTCCCAATCCATCTTCAGCCCTGGGGTTATTGGTGGCGGCGGTAGCAGACTAAGCAAGAGATGGTGGGCCTTTAAACTTTGAGTGTGGTTGCCCTTCGTATTAATTCGTATTGCGGGACGAACCTTGCACGTCAAATTTAGTCTCTCTTCACGCCTATGATGAGTGACACTCCATCTTATAGCACTGTGGTATGAATAAGGTTTTTAAGTTGGTCAAGAAATTTTACGACACAGAGATGCTGCAGAGAAGAAAACCGGCTGAGCGCCTGTGGCTGCTTACGAGCGCCGCGCGATGTCGCAGTGCGTTTCATACATACTTTGCTAACCACATGCAGCCCTGACTGGGCAGAGATCTTCCTGTGCCGCCTTTGATCGACCAATCCCAGTTGCACACGGATCAGTCCGTTCTGCACTCGAAGTGTTTGCCTTATTGCCTTGTTCATAGAGATACTATCATAGGATCACTTCTATTCGTTGATAATGCACCCATCTGCAGCTACTTTATTGAGCACACGCATAACAATTTCTGGCCAATGGGAAGCTATGCGAAGAGCCTCACTTTTGCGTAAAGTGCCATTCATTGGTCGCATCGCCCACGCCCGGTGAGTCTACTGTCTGAATTTTGGCGTGGCACATCCCTAAACAGTAGTATGCATGCAAGAATTGACGGCGATGTCTCATCGTAAGACGGCGCCTATGTGCGCTCAAGCATTACATGCGCCCAACGCTCGGGGAAGTTTTGACCATTGCTTCCAATGCCCTCTCCGCTCACTTAAAAAGGCGGTCAAGTCATTGCGTTCACATTGTCTTTTGCTGTTGTTCATATTTTCAACCAGTACCTACGTGCATATGGAGCGCTAGTCGATCAGCAGCGACGAAGAAGACGTGTCTGGGAAGAAATTGCAGACATTACTAGTAAACTCCAGATTTCCTCAGGCGACATTGCAACGCGTCAGCAAGGCTCAGACTACAGTAGCAGCACAGATAGTCACACAATGGATGGAGATTTCGTCCAAAATCTTTGGGAAGAAATCCAGGAAGCGATCCATGGACGATTGGTCTCGAGCGAGTTCGAGAGGACACCCTCTGATTTTCTTCCTGAGGGCGAATTGGAAAAGATTTTGAGAACCGTTGCCGGGCAACAATATGGAGGTGATTTGCATCAAGTCATATCCAATCTTTTCCTACTACACACCCCTCAAATACCCGAAGAGTTACCCGTCGTCGTGGAATACATCTTGAACGAGGAATTTCCGGCAATAAAACTTTTCTTCACGGTCCTGTACTCCAAGCATAAGGACCCTTACAATGCCATGATGGTGTTTATGCGACAGCGTAAGCCGATCCGCGACGCTGATCTCCCGATACAATGGTCGAATGAAAAGGTTAGAAAGGACGTTCAGAGCCACCCTTTCACTCTCCTGGAGGGATCACCAAGGAATTTCTGGCCAGCATCATCCATCGCAGAGTTCCATGAAAAGCAACATCGTTTCCAAGCAGCAGTATTGACTACCGACCCCGCAAAAATACCTGGACAATTTGGTCAAAAAATTCTTCCGTTCACTCGAAGAGACTTCAGACGCAGTCGAGGCGCATTTGGTATTGTTTCCAAATACACCGTTCAACCTAACCATTATGATGGTGATAAAAAGGTGAGTGGATTCACAGTTTCGAACCTTGGGAGTTCGAAGAGCAGGTGACTAATTTGAGGTTGTAGACGGGCTCCCCTTGCGTTGTGGCGGTCAAGGAACTTAGAAAGGATAGCGATAAAGTCGCGCACCATTGGGCAAATGAGGTCAATGCCCTATCGAAGATGAACACTCTCAACCAAGAACATATTGTTCGGTTCCTAACGGCTTTCACACGTGGCAAACCGGAAGACCAACCAGAAGACTTGGAGTATTACGTGGTTTTCGAATGGGCAGAAGGTGGCAATCTCAAAGATCTATGGGGCAATTTTCCACATCCAGATCGAGCCGTTGCATTCATCCAATGGATCATGAAACAATTGTACGGACTGTCTCAAGCGCTTGCTGCAGCTCACTACCTGAGGGACGATGATGGTGTATACAGGGGTACATCGTACCGCCATGGTGATCTGAAACCCGAAAATATTCTTTGGTTTCCATGGGAGGGTGACGATTGGGGAACATTGAAGATATGCGATTGGGGGGAGGCCAAAATTCACCATGAGGTCACCGCACTTCGCCATGCAACAACCACCCAATTTGGAACAAGGAGATACGAGCCCCCCGAGGTTGTCGGAGGAAAGCCCAATCTTGATGAAGCAGCAAAGGATGCGCGTTCCCGACTCTACGATATATGGAGCATGGGTTGTGTCATGATGGAGTGCATTATTTGGCTTGTATATGGCCTGGAAGAGCTCAAGAGATTCAACAAAAGCAACAGGGGGGATCACAGCATCTCTGAATGGTTTTACGAACCGTGCAAGGAGGGCCTGGTGATCCATGGGGTAGTAAAGCGGTGGCTAAGTCACATGGCGAGTGACCCGTTTTGTCGACCGGGCGAGACTGCTCTTGGCGACGCCTTAGAGATCGTATCCAAAGGCTTGCTGGTAATCCGACTTCCCCCAGGGGATATACCACCACAAGATGTTCCTAGTATCGGATGCGCTTCCGTGGTGTCGAAAGAGCCAACCCCGCGATCTGCGCCAAAACCTACGTTAATGTTGTCCCCGCCCCTTGACGAAGATTCTGGCAACATTTACCCATCTGCACAGATTACGGCTCCAACCACTCCAATTCCAGTTTACAATAAAGTGCAAGACGCCTCGACAGCAACGCAAAATTCCGCCGCGCACCCCGGTATCAGCGTGACACCAGCAGAACAACTCGGCGCCTCTACAAAGACCGAGCAATTTTCTGGTGAGCCAGCGCGATACCGAGCCACAGATTTAGTGTCTTGGCTTGCGAAGATTGTTGAGACTAGCCACAACGACCGATATTGGCGGGCTCCTGGCTCGCCGTTGCCTGCCCCGCAAGCATTAAGTGGTTCTCATTTAGTCCCAGGTTCGATTGCTAAGAGGGATGCTGTGACCAAACAGCCCGATCAAGGCAACTACTCACATCCGGAGCTTAATCGAGAGCGGTGGACGTTTGTCGTGGATAACGACTTCGCTGCAGGGATGCTTTCTAATAGCATACACATCCAAGCTCTGTCGGGAGCTGCATCATCGACGCCGAAATTGTGTGGACAATGCGGCGGAATCCAGAAGAAACTGTGGCTCCTGTTGTTCAAGGAGACATTCACAACTGAGACACTCAGGCAGAATGCTGAAGCTAAGCTATGCGATCTGTGTTGCCTCTTCTGGCAAGCGTGCATTCAGAACAACGCTTCCGATAGCCGATTGATAGTCTTTGAACGAATCGATTCCAATTTGAAAATCAGCGGCAGCAGCACAAAATTGCCTGCTATCAGCCTCTTCCGAGGAAATGGTAAGCTAGCTATAGCCATGATTATTGCATGCTGCTAATTGTTGCTGACCTAACCTTGTAGCACACAGTAATGCATATAATCTCCAGATCGGGTTTGGGGAACTGTCAAAACCCGCTCATCCGGCACATTTCGACATTATTCGGGCTTGGATTACCGACTGCGACGAGAACCACTCCGATCCCGTCTGTAATCCATGCGGGAAACATGGAGGTTCTTTTCGGAAGAGTGACCTTATTTCATGCATGCCTACTCGGCTCATTGACGTTGGGTCTGGAGACGATCGATATGTTCGGCTGATACCGACAGAACAATGCAAAGATCTGAAGTGGATTGCGCTTTCATACCGCTGGGGAGGCCGACCTCATTTTTCCACAACTCGGGCAAATATCAGTGAACACATGGAAGGCATGAGGTTATCCGACTTACCAGAAGTTTTCCAAGATGCTATTCGCATGACACGAGGTCTAGTATGCCGATATCTCTGGATAGATGCAGTTTGCATCATTCAGGGTGAAAATGGTGATTTTAGGGCAGAATCAAAAAGAATGGAAGACGTGTACAGCGGTGCCTACTGTGTGCTCGCTGCAAGTTACGCCAACAGTTTTCGACTGTTCGATGACCGTAAAAACAGAGCTCACGTCACGTTAGGCTCTATGGATAGCCAGACGGGCGTCACCTATGCTTGCGAGATGATCGACAACTTCAAGGATCATGTGCTAGATGGTCCACTCAGTCAGCGCGGTTGGGTCTTGCAGGAGCATGCTTTAGCTCGTCGTACGATATTCTTTACAGAGTACCAGACCTATTGGGAATGTGGCCACGGTGTTCGCTGCGAAACCATGGCGAAGATGAAAAAGTGAGTACTTCAAAATTGTTCAAAGCGCCTGGCCGCTCCAGTCGCAACGAGGCTCACGAGACGACCAGTGTATCGGCTGCTTTGCTAGGCGACCCCGATTTTCCGAAGATATTGAAGCCTGCTGAGCATGGGGAGAGGATACTACGGTATCAGGAGTTGTATCAACAATACTCACGACTTGGCCTTACGGCTGACTACGACCGACCATCCGCTATTGACGGTTTGGAACGACGACTACTTCGAGCGATGGGGGTAAATGGCGGGTTTGGCGTGTTGGAGGACCTCAAGAATCCGGGGCTTCTACGTCGCAGTCTAATGTGGCATCGTGTCAAGGATACTTTGAGTGTTATCAACTTCCCTGAAGGTCGTGAGAAAGTCCCGTCATGGTCTTGGATGTCGGTCTCTGGCCCAATCAATTACTTTCGCTTGGAATTTTTTGGATACGCATGGAAAGACATACATTCTCCGTGGTCAAAGTCTGGGGATGACCATGCAGGTAATGTGATGATTGCAGAAGCTTGTCGTCTCAATTATCCTGATTGGATTGAGGCGCCAGGAAATGACATAAGCTTCGACATCCCAGCGAAATTCAAAGGCTCTCATCAGGAACAGGTTCTAGCGGTTGTGATCGGCATGGAGAAGGGCGACAAGAGTATTCAAGACAAAAGGCACTGTGTTCTTATTGTAGAGCCGATATCGAAGCGGTATGTTACGGATCGTGAACAGTGCAGGAGAGTGGGAGCGGGTATCGTAATGGGAATACACTTATCTGAGAAGCGGGGAACGTGGTCCATAATTTGAGTATACGAAGCTGCAATTCAGGAAACATAAGATTACTCTCATGGCTTATACCTGTACGTTGGAGTGTATCTCCCTTAGAAAGTGTTTCAAGCTAATTATTCTCATCGTTTCATCATTTTATCGTAGAAGAAGGAACAAGGAGCTCGTTTTCTATAAGGAACAGCGTTGGCCTCTGCATCGCTTGGCAACATTTCGAATTTCTGCTTTGTACGGCAAAACTATACAAATAATAAATTGTATAAATTGCCGGAGCTTCTGTATATGCTTAATTTCCTGTTTAAAGCAATTGAGGAGACTTTCTGGAGGTTGAGGGCGCGTTTTCAGCCTCCGCCGTCATGAAAGGCAGTTATCTCCATGATACTTTATTATATTGCGCACAACGTCTGGTATGTCGTCTATCCCCTTATTAATGACCTCCTGCGGCAATTGCTCCCACTCGTGGGCCTATCGTTTGTGGCATTCGTCCGCGTATGTGGACGGCGTGAAGTCTTTCGCCAGGTGATGTCGGATCCATGGCCATGCATGCTCCTCTGCGTTGACGTCTGGAGTATGACCCGGCCAAGGAAGCTTCTCTATATAAGAGACTTCTAAAAACTCTGTCGCGATACGTGATTCGTGTGCTGGAACTCCATCCTCAAGCAATACGGGATGTCGTCCGTCCTTCTCCAGCTGCTTGATCCATGGCACTAGGAGTGGTTTGAGCACCTCTCCTCGATGCTGGTAATTGTCCACGCTTCCGCGTGAGCGATCGCCGCGGGTCAGTTTGTGTTTGTTTGTATATGGGAGCGCGCGGGAGTTGGCAGCGTTATCTCCTATTCTCGGACGGCCATGCGGGTATGTTGAATATCAAGAATCGGTCGTAAAATGGTGGAGCTATGGTATCGCGAAGTTAATGTAGAGAGGTAAACAATGGTGTTGCATGGCGGACGCGGGGTCCGAGCTTCACGCTATCCTCATGGAAAACGAGCTCCTCGTAGAACTCCAGTGTTTCTCATGGCGTTAGAAGTGACATGCAAGCTATGCGTTCCACGTATGCCTTAGTCCAAGGTAAGCGAAGGTGTTGTGACCTGTGCAAGGCTGGCGCGAAGCGCGCCTCAGCTCACATGGGCCTAAGGCAACGTAGGTGCGGGGTTGGGCTGCAAGCTACGCAGACCACGCAACCTTCCCAGCTCCGTTGGCAACTCAACCTTCCTTTCATGTTGCGCTGTCATACCCAAGTCGTTCCTTCGAATGTACTTCCACGACACTGCCATCCAGAACAGTCGCACTACCTTAGCTGTCCGACTAGTGCACCTCTTATCCACATCTGCTCTCCTCGTTTCTTTGGCTGGAGATCTCTAAAAGTCCCCCTGATGCGTCTTTTACGAGTTGAAGATAACGGGGAATTTAGCCTAGTTATTTTTTTTTAGTAAAGATATTAAGCTCTACGTTATTCTTTCGCATACTTAGAGGTAGATAATAAAGAGGTTAGCCTATAAAGCTAATCTATAAGTGGATATAGTAATAGTATAGTAGCGTCTTAAGCGCGGCGCGGACGCATATATAGACTTCTACTACTCTATATAGCTAGTTATTCTAATCTAATCCTAAGTTAGAATAATATGTATCCTTTTAATCGTCCGTAGTTAGAATAGTAGGTTGCCGATGGCAGAAGCGCTAGCTAATACTTAAGCACTGATTGGTGCCAGCCCATTATAAGTGGAGCCAATTAGGGCATGACAGCGTACTGTTAGCCTAGGGTTCGATTGAATGATAAGGCCAGGTATTGTAGCCTCAAAACCTGATACCTATTTAATGCAAGGGCTAATATCTTACCGGTAAATCATTTTACACTATATTCCGCTGTGCTCACAAGGGCGTTATGTGTAGCGCTGTGAGACCCATGAAATTTCATTTGTGCGATAGTGCACAGCCACACAGCATAGCCTACTACTTAGTTTCGCATGTGCCCCCTCTCTCGCCAGTTTTCTTTACTTTATCGACACCGCGCGACAACAAAATAACAACAACATATATTTGCAACTCTTTTTTAGATCACGATGAGGTCGACCGGGCACAACACAGGTGAGAGCAATTGCTGTCCTGTGTGCAACTGCTTGGGCTACTGCGCCGAGCAGAATCAGAATGGAGTCACTCGACCTAGGCTGAAGCTCCTTACATCGCGCACGTTTCGTGGCTTCGAGGCATCTGCGAGAGACGGTTGCCGGTATTGCAATTATGCTTTCCAGGGTTTTGTACTTTTGGGATCTACCGCAGAGAATCCGGAGGTAGAGCTGATATTATATGTTGACTCACCCACCGAGTTGCATTCTGCAACTAATGAGGATGTTTGCGATGTTGTGGAGATTTATCCATCTTCAGGTATGCTTGGTCGATAGTGGGTGCAATCGCTTTGCTGAAGCTGATGTATGCATGGTAGATACGGAATCGTCTTTCCCAAAAGTCGCAAACGATGTACCAAGGGACGATGTCCTAAAAACATCCCTAGAATTCATGAAGAAGAATTACGACTATTGCTCGAATTTTCATCAAACATGCGCTGAGGTCGAACCGAGCCTTCCAAAACGAGTTGTGGACATCTCTAAAGAAAAGTGTCGACTTATTGAACCAGACAACGGGACAAAGGCAGCGTATGCCACGTTGTCTTATAGCTGGGGTAGCAAGAATTTCATCACGACAACGTCGGGGAGCTATGAAAGGTTAAAGGATGGCTTTGAGAAAGACGAAATGCCGTTGGCTTTCCAAGAGGCAGCCATGATTGCTCAATATTTGGACATCGATTATATCTGGATCGACAGCCTATGCATTGTCCAGGACAACGAAGATGACTGGGAGAGCCAAGCTGCTCATATGGGACAAATCTTCGAATCTTCTGCCATCACCATCGCCGCCTCTTTATCTCACAACCCGCACGAATCTCTATTTGTCAGGCGGAACCCCAGATATGAAGAATTCGAGCTTTTCAACCATTCTCAAAGTAACTACGACGGTGCTGTTTTCAAAGCAAGAAGAAAGATTGCCTTTGGTATACATGCCAAGACGGGTCGGTCAAAGGATGTAGATCACCTCGATACACGTGCTTGGGGCTTACAAGAAAAGCTGCTATCACGCCGTCTGATAGCTTTTACCGGCGCTGAAATACAGTGGACCTGTCGAACATCAAAAGTGTGCGAATGTCGCACGAAGACTTACACGCCAGAACCGCTGTTTCTCCTATCTGCCAAAGAAGCCGATATTAAGAATGCGAAGGCCTGGAGCAAAATTGTCGAGCCTTACTCGGATCGCAGTCTCACATTCCCAGATGATCGGCTCCCGGCATTAAGCGGATTAGCGAAGAAGTTCCAGCAGACCACAGAATTTACTTACATCGCAGGCCTATGGAAAGAAAACATCTGGTACGATTTAATGTGGCAATGCGATATCATGACTTCAAACCTTTCGAGTACTCCGATGGTCGATCCTGCAGCATCGCATGTCACATTGACAAGAGCATATCTAGCTCCAAGTTTTTCCTGGGTTTCCGCACCTGGTGCCGTAAACTTTAGGTTGGCGCGCCATTCATATCCGGGTGCTCGCATTCATCATATGAGCCTAGTAAAATATGGATGCGGCACTATTGGACTCAATCAGTTCGGCAAAGTTACGGACGGATCACTAAATGTACGCGGTACTACCATTAAAGCCTGGCTGCGGAGCACTTCCGGAACTCCAGATGGTTATGAACTATGTATCGTGGATACTATATACCAGCCAAATGCGGATCAGCGAAAAGTCTGTGAATTCTCTATCGATGTGCACCATACGGAGGGGATATGGGCCAACACTGGAGAACAACCAGCGCATGCTTTGGCTAGTAAACGCCAACGTATAGGAATCGGAGATATGGAAACGCCAGTTATATTGCTTGGTGTCTACTCGATCCACCACCGAAAATACTTGTATCAAAACTTCTTGATCCTGAGATCATCCCCTCGAGACATCAATACATACGAAAGACTCGGCATAGGGTCAGGCAAAATCTACAACAGAGACGATATCCCAGCACAGTCGCAACTTGTTCAGCCGTTTGAATGGCTCTCGGCTGACCTTGGGGAAAAAGCTCACGCTTTGAAGTGTGTCGCTGATCAGGTGATCCGGATCACATGACCATTCGTCATGCTGTGTTGTGTTAAGACATGTCAGCTGAAAAGATATATCTTCGTACCTTCACATGGCTTGCAGAAAGGCTATGGAAATTCTGATGGGCAGACATCTCATAGAGATGCTCCACACAATAGTCTTTATTTGTGGCAGCCCATTCATCACATCCGTCGACTTTGCACCTCGGGGCTGGCATTGATATTAAATTTGGTCCGCAGGTATCTAGTGGCGGACAATTGATGTAGGCGGGGGGATCTCGTTATGTGAAGGATGAGACCAGTGGATGAACTGGTAGCCGATGAAGAAAGGGAGTTAGGAGATGAGGACGGACTTTGATGCCTACGATTCAGCCGCATAGGAGACATAATTGGTTAATAACTACGCCACGCACCTCTGCATGATTAGGGCTTTACGTGGTCGCAGAAGTTGCATAGCACCAATCGCATGACGCCACGAAACCAGTAGTCGCTCGTATTATTAAAAGAACTGTGTTCGTATTTCGCCTCAAGGAGAACGAGAAGGTAAACGCGGTAGATGTATGACTTGCTGTGCACTATCTTAAGTCCGAGAGAACTCCTATTAAAGGGACCAGACTGCGGATATGCGTAGCTAACACCTATATTTCTCTTCTACTTACCTATAGAAATTTTAGTAGTATATCTAGAGTAAATAGCTTATCTAGAGCCTCTGTAAATTTAGCTACTATAAGTAGAGAAGTACTTAGCTACTAAGAAAAGCTATATACTATAATACTACTCTCTTTACTAAATCTTCTATATTTATATATAAAGTATTTATACGTACTATATTATAGATAATATAAGTATTAAATATAGTAAAGAATATAGTAAGCTATAATACTCTATAATATATAAAATTATAAAGAAGTTATTTAAATAGTAAGTATTAGTAATAGTAGCTAATAAAATTAACGTAATTTAAGAGATTAGTCTAATAATAGATATAAATAGAAGCTACTACCTTTAAATATACTATATATATATATAAAGTATTTATACGTACTATATTATAGATAATGTAAGTACTAAATATAGTAAAGAATATAATAAAAAATATAGTAAGCTATAATACTTTATAGTATATAAAATTATAAAGAAGTTATTTAAATAGTAAGTAATAATAATAGTAGCTAACTAGATTAACGCGATTTAAGAGATTAGTCTAATAATAAGTATAAATAGAAGCTACTACCTTTAAATATACTATAAGTACTAAGTAGATCTATCTAAAGTTCTAGTATTAATAGTAAAAAGTATAGAGATATTAAGAAGCTATTCTATAGTTATAAGTAAAAACTTTTCTAGAGTACTATAAAATAAAGTTATAAGTAAGTATAAAGATAAATATTACTACTTTAGATAAAGTATATTAATTAGCTAAGATATATCGTCTTATTCTTAAAAACGTAGACGATCTAATAGATAATAGCTCTCTAAAGAATAGTAAATATAAAGCTAAGTTAAATAAAGAGACTTATATATTAGAGTATTATAAAGTAAATAGCTAGCCTATTAATAATAAAAATACTAATAAGAACTCTAAGCTTTAATACGTATATTTTTTTATATTTAGTTATTATCTTCTTCTTAATTATAATTTTAAGTATAAGCTAAGCTTTAATATATATAGATTTATTAATAACTAGCTTTTAAGACTATATAGACTTATAGTAAAACTTAATAATAGAGGTATTTTAATAGTAAATAAGATAGTATTTATAGATAAGATACTAAGAAGTAGTATAAGAAGTAGATTTAATACTTAAAAGTAAAGAGATTAGAACTATAGAACTTAGCAGACTATTAAAAAAAGTAAAACGACTTTAGTAGTAAATTATAAAAAGATACTTAGAAGTAAGATTAGTATATATAAAGATTAATAGAGAATAGAAGATACTTAGAATATTATTATATTATTAGAATTATAATTAATTAGCTTCTGCTGTTAAGAAACATTAGGTAAATAAAGAATATTACTAAAAATACAGTAAGTAATATAGTAAAGAAATACTACTTTATACTTTTTATAACTATAGCTTTACTAATTAAAAAGTTATAAGCTTTTAAAATAGATAAGAAAAATTATTACGATTTATTTATATCACCTCTCTGTAGATTTACGGATAAATTCTCTATTTAGATTCTTTTTCGTATATTTCTATACTTCTTAGAGTTTCTTTTCTATTAAACTATAGATTAGTTCTTTTATTAGATATATCTCTTCTTTAAGATTTATTTAGTAATTCTAGAGTTAGTATTTTAGTAAAGCGTTCTTTTTTACTACTTTCTAAAAGAGATAACTCTATACTTAGTATTCTTTTAGAATTTCTAAGATTTCTTTTAGTTTTAATATATAGTTTAATTACTAATTAGTCTCTTTAAGCTTCTTTTTAGAGTTTCTAAGAGTTATATTCTCTCTTAATAACTCTCTCTTCTTATTTCTAATCTAGTTTCTATCTAGTATTTAAGAAGTTAACTACTATTTTCCTTTACGCATCTTATATAAAGTAATATTACTTATTATCTTCTTATTTACTAGCTATTCTAGATATTACGTAGACTTTATTCTGCGTATATATTTATAGTTTTTAAGTAAAAGCGTTTAATTTATCTAATTAATTCTAAAGTTATACTTTCTTAACTAAAGTAATTCTAAAATAATATTATAAATAGCTAGTCTAAAATAGTTAAAGTTAATTTCTTTCTTATATACTTTTATATTTATACTTATTTCGCGTATCTTATATATAATCTTAGATTATTTAGATATTAGTTATTTATTTATAATATAAAGTTTATACGTATATTTCTTCTTTATAAGTTAAAGCTTTATTTTAAATACTACTTTTACTAATATTTAGTTCTTTTATACTCTATAGTTTAGAAGTACTTTTATATTATATCTTTTAAGCGTAACTTTTAGTTTAATAAGTTCTTTAGAGTTTATAGCTATAAGACTTCTAGATCTATAATTAAAGTAAGTTACTAGCTTAAAAAAGACTTTAACTTATTAGTAAATCTATTTTCCTCTTTTTATTTCTAGTATCTCTAATATTTAGAATTTAAGTATATTTACTACTTTATCTAATTATAATTACTATTTAGTATAATTCTTATTTATAGCAGGTCTACTAGATTATTATATTCTAGAAACTATAAATATTTACGTTTATTTTAAAGATAATATACGTATTTATCTTTATTATAGTTATAGTATTAATACTTATATATAAAGTAGTATATTAGAAACTATCTAGCTCTTATCTTATCTAAGTAATATATACTATAGTTATCTTATTTATACGCTATCTATATAAGTTATCTATATATAGAATTTCTCTAATTATAGTTATAATAGTATTTCTTATTATACGAGGTTATAGCTTTAGTTCTCTTATTAATATTTATCTAGTATTAGTACTTAAGCTTCTTTCTTAGTAGCTAATTCTCTTTATTAGAATTCTTTAGTAACTTTATCTTACTTTAGTTTACGTAGTACTAATATAGTATTAAGTTATAGAGCTTATCTCTTAGATTAATATTACTCTTAGTAATATCTAAGAAGAGTTTTAAAGCGCTAGATTAGTTCTATTTAACTTAGAATAAGTTATTTTAGCTCTTAATATTAAGCTATATACGCCTTTACTACTATCTCTTAATAATAAGCTTTAGTAGTCGTAAACTCTTTATAATACTCTTAAATTAGAGTTATAATTAATATTTATAAAGAAGATATAGAGAATTAGATAAGCTACTTAGTAGTATATAAGAAAAGAGAGAAGATTACTTAATTAACTACTAAGAAGATTAGCTTAATCTATATAGACTGGCTTAGATTACAGAATTAGATTCTATAATCTCTAAACCTCAGCTATAGAGCTTAGCTCTATAATAGAAGAGAATTTAAAGATACTTAGATAGCTTACTAATATTTATAGTTAAGACCTTTAAGTAGCTTACTAAAAGTACTACTATAATAATATATAAGCTTATATTATTATAAAAAGAAGTTACTAAGCTTTAAATTACTAATAAGACTTTAATATAATAAAAATTATATAAGAGAAAGTAGCTCTAAGTAAAGAGAACTTTAATAGTTAAAGATAAGTAATATTTAGCTATACTCTAGAACTTTAGCGCGTATAGTAATAGAAAGAAGCTAAAGAAGTAAATACGTACTAAAGTAAGTAAACTATCTTAAAGATAATATAGATAATATAATAAAACTAAATATAACTTCTATATATATAAGAATATAGTAGAAGTAGACTTTAAATAATATCTTATATTATATTATATAATATAAGGCTAATATAGACTATTTTACGCTAAAATAGAGTAGTTTTAGTAGAGGCTTAGTAAAAGTAACCAGCTAAGTAGTCTAACTAGCTAAGTAGTAGAGTACGTTATAAAGATTAGAGATAGCTATACTCTTTAGAATAACGGTAATAGCGTAGTAAGAGAGTATAAGCGAATATTACTATAATTTATTTAGATATACTGACTGTTAGGCGAGAAGGCGACGGCGGTAATAGTGGAGGTATAGCTCTTGAGCACGCTGCGGCACGACCCTGTCGCCGCCTCCTAGACCCGCACCGTCTTGTCGTAAGAGGCGGACGCGACCAGCTGGCCGTCAGGCGAGAAGGCGACGGCGGTGACGTAGGAGGTATGGCACCAAGCGAGCCTCCACACCCAAGGCAGCGTAGAATCTCATCACTAGACTGCTTCTGGCGATCACGTGTCGAGTCTTGGCGCCTTTCCCCTCTGCCTACATAAACCCTCAATTGTACCTCCCACTTGACTCCTCATGCAGTCTCCCGCACCGTCATCTCAGGCTTTGCCTGTTTGATGATGAGTCGGGGTCCCCCGGCTGCCCCCCAACCTTCTGCTAACCTTCTAGGAACCCCGATCCCGCTCAACAAGAGGAGAGGCTCAGATGCGCTGAGACGGCTTTACACACCCTGCAATTGCATTTTGGAAAACGTCCGGAGTGGGTCATCGTTCGTCCGCGTGGTTGGGGCGGCGAACCAGCTGGCTGGTGGTGACACCGGTTGGCTGCTCGTTTCTTAGTCGTGATGTCTTGACTGCTTGTGATGTGCCTTGTGATGCCCTTGCTCTTGTAATACCTTGCCTTGATCTCCTTCGCTTGTGGTGTTGTGATTTGTTTATGGCGCGTTGTTGACTGTTATGTTTTGCTTTCACCTGCGATCTCTTGCGTGCCTCTCCCTAGACGCGTGCCTCCGCTTCTACGCTCGGTCACGACATCTCGGATGCGTAGTGGTTGCTCGCAGTTCGCATTGAGCCTAGGAGTTCCCTTGTGCTCGTTACCGCCTATGAGTTCAGTGGTTGCTGTCATGCTTGGTTCAACGATAGATGGCAATGGGCCAAGCATGCCCGTTCACCACGATTCTCCGCCGCGCGACGTCTCTCTTTCATCCCGTAAGGCGCTTCTACACATATCTCAATAGCTCTTGGTACCGGCAATGCTCAATGACGCTGTCGCGGTTATCTGTTGCGGGTTGAGGACCTTTCTTGGTGTTCGCGTCGTCGGTGATGTTGTTGCTAGGGTGATGACGTAAGCACTGCCTGAAACTCTTTCCCTCTGGAGGCGAGCGCTCCACGACTCGACTCCCTGCCTCTCTACCGTTCCTCGCATTCCCTTGTCGCGACATCACAACGGGCGGTATTCATTTTGTATTGTCTTGCGCATCCCCTCACCGCGATAACCCCGGCGGCGGCGATGGACATAGTTTGAAGCCGTGATGTTAACGCGTCCGAGCCTGCGCAATCGCCAGTCGTTCTCGCCTCAAGCTGTTGAATTCGACAATGTCAAGCCCGCAGCCAGCAAAAAGCTCTAGCCGCTGCGACTCGAGCTGTCCTCGAAGGTCTGCCGCTATTGTTTTAAATTGGTCGACCTCTCCCTGTACCCAACGTGGCGGTGGGCGTTCTCGTTCTTTACCTTTGCCTGGCCTCTTCCTAGCAAAGAACCCGGATACAAAGTTCCTCAACGATCCGTCAGTGACTCCGCTTGATCCTCGGAGCGTCGCAATATGATCGCCTGCCATGGACGAATATCTCAACGATCTTGTTGTGTCACTCCCGGAGAACATCTCGCTCCCAGAGAACGTCTCGCTCCCGGACTCCGAGGTCGCTGACTCCGCACTTGTATCGTGCCTTTGCGTCATATGCAAGGGCTGTCCAACATGCGGCTCGTCAAGAAGAATGTCGTCAAAAATTTCCAACATCATGCCTGAGCATCGCACGAAGCCAACATTATTGTTTCCAGGCCCCTCGTTATTCATAGCGGTGATGGCGGCCTGGACATATTCGGCGTCAAGAAGCGCTATATCAATTCCCTTCTGGGACAGATTGTGATTAATGTGGGGAAAAACGGTCGCTTCTCTAGCATGTCTTAAAACGGCACTTTTGATGAAGTTAAAGGTCCTCCGTAAAAGCCTTTTCCTTGCCGTCACTACTGCAGCTGGAATGTCGTTAGCCAGGTATCATCTTAAGCTCTAGACTCCGACCGACCTTTGAGTACTCGGGGAAAATATGGAACGCCGTCAACGCAATCCAGCCTGGAATGGAAATGAAAGACCAATTGCCTCGATGCATCTTCGAAGTCGCGTCGCCAATTGTACGTGAGAGCGATGAACGTACAACCGGCCGCTTGCCGTTTCAAGTCGATCGTCGCCAAAATGCGTTCGAAATTCGAAGCCGCCAGGGCTACGAAAAATCCAGGGTCACATCGGTATTGCCACATCGCAGTAGTGAGCCGCAAGAGTTCATCGAAAGTCACTTCTTGACGGTATGGTATCCCTCCGTCGATCCATGTGATAAGTTGCTCAAGCGTCCCTCGCGTGAGTATAGATGGGACGGACAGGCGTGTTTCAGTCCGGCCTAGCTCGACATTGGCATGGATGAGATCGTAGATTCGACGGGCATAAAGACGGAAATTTTTAAGTTTGACAGTTCGCCGCCAAGGACCATGAACACCATCAACGACTATGTTATGCAATAGATTAGTGGGGCCTTTGCTACCACGATTTACCCTTCCTTCGCCTAGAAGGCTGGAGTCCCAGCCTGCGGCATCCTCCGGGGATTCTCCAAGGTTGGGATCTACTCCGTCCGAAGCTCCGCCCTCCTCTTCGCCTTTGTCGTCTGCACCGTGTCGAGAAGCGAATAGAGATATATCGTCGATTTGGTTGTAGCCTAGTATAGTTGAAGAAGCAACTCTTGATAACGGATCCCTCGTCCAGGTTGAAAGTTTGTACAAACGGTTGATGGGATCTTGGATGCCACCAATTAGTAGATCCAGGTCAGTTTCCTTTCCATCAGAGGTTGAGATACTCCAGCCGTCCTCGAACGAGGCTTCATCCTGATTCACATTTCCTTCGTTTTTGCTGGAAGTTTTGTCTGTGTCCAAGTATTCGATCACTAGCGCAGTCAGAACGTATGCCGGATCGAACATTCCGTCGCCCCCGGGCACTTTGAGGCGTGTACCTTCTTTGATGGAGTTGGTGAGGTCGGTAAGAAACCGAAGCACCACTTTGTGCAAGAATTCGACCTGTCTTCCACGACAGCTTAGGTGGCCGTTATCAGAGTCGAACAGTTCAAAGTTCATCGTCCATAGCTCGAATCTGTCGCATTCGGTTGCTAGCCTCGTCTCCACATCGTCATTCGATGTCTCCCCAGCTTTCTTCAACGCCTGGTGAAAAAACTTGCGAGTGTGGACGCCGATGTCTCGAAGTGAGACAGTAGTCATCGCATACGACTGGCACGCCAGAATCTTGCTGATCGCAGTTCAAGTATGAAGACATGGAGGGGCAAGCATCCTATCGCAATACGTGGCATTTCAGCCGCGCCAAGAGAGTTTCCGACCAAGTTTCAGCTGAATCCGCCCAACCTGGCAATATTTAGCGAAGAAAAACGAATTTCCAACTCAACCCCTCTCGGCAACTTCTTGAGGGCTAGAAATTCGAGGGGGACCAGAGGCTTTGCGGCCAGCTTCACTCCACGAAAGCATTTCAAGACAATCCTTCGTCGTCGATTCGTTGCGCGGCCAGGATCCTGTTGTATCTGGAACCTACTTTTGCGGCGCACCTTGGGGCGAGCCATCGCCTGCTGGCCACATACTGTGGCACTCTTCAGCTGGAGCCGGCTGCATCACTTTCAAACGATATCCTTCGACCTAATCAACCCGCGCCTCTTTGCTCACGCCTGCACTTTACTCTCTCTCTTCTAGACCGGAGCGAAAATTCCTTGACCGGTATACCCTCTCCATGTCTGGCATCGAGGTCGCTGGACTCGCCCTCGGTGCGATACCCATATTTGTGAAGGTCGTTGAGAAGTATAGGGACAGCTTACAGGCTGGTCTAATATTTCTCCGCAAACGCAAATATGTGGAAAAGCTAGCAGGTGCCTTACTGCTCCAACAAGCATCACTGACCGAGGTTCTACGAAGCCTTCTCATCCACAGTGGCTGCAAAGATTTTGTGGAGCAGGAATTGCCACCCCACGAATATTTGAAGGATCCCGATATTCAAGAACGACTATTGGGATACGTTGGTCCTGAGGTGGACAAGGCTTTGAAGATCGCAATCAATCAGAGCTACACTACCCTCAGGAAAATCGCAATGAACATCAATGGCCTTGTTCCAACCGCGAAGAGTCCCACTGACGACCTGCTCGCTATCATCAAGGCCAACGAAAAGGCACCAAGAGGACAGGTTCAGTTGCGTTCCCGTATCAAGTTGATGTTCGGTGCTAGCGAGGTCAAGGAAGCCATCAGGGAATTAGACTCGACCGTCAACAGTCTCATTCAACTGAACAATCTGGTCTTCTCAAACCGGCAACCGCTAGATCAGAATACTTCCTCAAAATCCAAGAAGTTGTCCAAAGCTTTCCGCCAGATACAGCAAGAAGCAAGCAATCTACACGCCGCGATAGACCTTGGATGGCGCTGTGGATGTCACAACCGACACGATGCTCAGCTCTTCTTAGATGATCGGCTTACAGCAGCCGGACACGTGACGAGGCATGCACTATCATTTCGACTGGCTTTACGTGCAGCTAAAGACCAGAAGTGTGCTGAGGGATACGAACTCGACATCCATACCTTGAAAGGTAGCGCGGATGACGTTTCCAGCAATACCGCACCTGCCAAGCTCACAGAAGCCGTCTCAACACTTTCGCTTACCACTTCAAAGAACGGCCTCACTCGTTCGACTATAACGTCCGTTCAGGGCCTCTGCAATGCTCTATCAGCAGCTAGCTTGAGAAAAGATCCGGTCATGTTTGTCTTGGTAGGGGTACGTATCTCCTAGATGGTTATGACTCGAAGCCCAGTTCTCCCCTCGCATTCGTATCAAAGGCAAATGCTTCATGCTGACCTCGACGTCTTCACTCTAGATAAAACAAATCGGTACCATGCCAGCCACGCGCAGTACTCTGACCCCTCTCTGCACCAATGAGCAAATTACTCTGAAAGGACTCCTAACAGGCAACCGCATAGTCCCAAGTTGTCGTGGGTCTGTGATACCTGTCAGATCACGCATGGTACTTGCCCTCCAGCTCGCTTCAAACCTCCTACAGCTACTTCATACGCACTGGCTACAAAGCACCTGGTCCAAAGACGTGGTGTGCTTTCCATATTCTCCCAACCCGGCGTCGCAAGCTCCGAAGATTGATTTTACGCGTCCATTCGTCTCAGCAGCCTTCGATTCGGCCATTGCTTTGGAGAGCGTCTCTGGGGTGGTGCCGAAAGTTGCGATGCTGGAGCTTGGCATCCTACTCCTAGAGATATGGCATGAGACGTCATTGGAAACACAATTCTCCTTGGAGGAATCAGAAACTCCGGGGAGTTACTATGAAAGGCTCAAGCTAGCTGTGACCTGGAGAGACGAGACTGAGATTGCCAATCCGCTACTCGAGCTATATGATAAGGCGGTCACTTACTGTTTGACTGGGGCCATCAGCGGCGAGGAACGGAATGCGAAGTGGGACGACACGAGACTTTGGTCATCCATTTGTGCGAATATCATCGAGCCGCTGTCGAAGAACTGCAAACTTTGGAAATGAAATGGATTCAAGAATCTTCCGCACAGACAGCACGGGCGTACCACACATGAAACAATGCTGAGTCCACCTCGGACTACCGGTCCGCAATCTCTGTCCAGCTACCCGCCCTACACCCTACCCATTTTCACCCTCGACACAAGCAATCTAGTTGAAGAATATTCCACGCCGGAACCACAGGCACGAAACGGAGGAAAGGGGGCTGAGTACAGTCACGCCCACCTATCTCAGCTATCTCTTCATCCCCCTCAAGTCGCCCACCACGCTTTTCCCCTGCTGGTAAACACCACCGCGCCTCTTCTGCAACTGTTCCTGGCCCAGCACCACCCTAGGCAACCTCATTCTCGGCCCGAATCCATCACTGAATGCCTCTCGCCCACTCGCAACCACCTCCACGACGCCTTGCTCTGATTCTCCCCTTCGGCTTCCGAAGCGGCTGCGAAGGCGACGCCTCTCATCCTCGTCGACACGCACCTCTGTTTCGGTGACAATCACGCCCTTCCCCTCGCGGTGTTTGTCCCATATACTCGTCACTTCCACAGACCTAGGCGGCGGTGCCGAATACGCCCTCCTCATCATCACCTTCACATCGTCCAAGCCCTCCCGAATCCTAGGCGCCTCCTCCTTCTCACCGCAACTAAGACACCCACAGCACTTGCAGCATCCCCCGCCACAATCACAGAAAACGCAAACAAAACTGCAATTCACCAGCCGTCTAGCCCACTTATTCAATCGATCACCCCCCGACATTCTGAGAAGCAGTCCCGCCATCCTCGCCTCCCACTGTATCTCTGCAACGCGCGCATCATACTTCCCATCACTCTCCTCACCCTCCCGTGGGATTGCGCTCGTGCAGAACGGGTACTTGTTGCTGTTGAGATCGGAGAGGTCTTGAGTGAGGCTTAGGATGGTCTGGACGACGAGGGCAAGGGCGATCGTTGTGGGGGTCGGTATGCATCCCATCATGGGCAGAGTGCGAGGAACAGGTGTTATCTCCGGTCAGGCCGGGGTATCCACGGTTTTGGGGTGCGCGGCAGAAGCAGAGGAGCTGTGTTTTCGACGCTTGAGAATGTCGACCTCCCACTGAGGACCAAGTGTGAAGCGATGGAGAAACAGGTGCTGTCTCCACCGAGGCCGGCCTACCCGGGGCTTCGAGTGCGCGGCAGAAGCAGAGGAATCGACATTTGTGGGCTCGAAAACTTTGACGACTGACTGAAGGACTGAGAAAGAAGTGAGAGAGGCAACGCTGCTGTCTCTACCTAGGCCGGCTTATCTGCGACTTTGCGCGAGTGGCAGAGGCCGAGGGATCGTATTTTCGAGGCGCGAAAACGTCGACCAGCGACCGAGAAGGGGAAGAAGAAGTCAACGAGGAACAGGCGCTGTCTCTAGCTAGGCGGGATTATGCACAGGAGAAGGATGGTGGCAGCGGCAGAGCAATGTAAACTTTGAGAACAGAAAAGCCAACCGGCAACTGAGAGAGTAAGGAAGAAGTGAAGGAGGAACAAGAGCGGTGTCTACCCCGACGAGGTTATGTAGCGTTCCGAATGCGCACTCATACCGAGGTGGTGACTGATCTCCATACCTGATTCTTACACATTTCGCATCCGACACTGATGACTCCACCCACAACCCTCACCATCCACGACCACAACAACTCATGCAAGACACAGAAACCCCATCAAATGCCAAAATCATATACAACTCTACAACTATACACAACATCTCCCCCCATTTCAAAATATCATACACTAGCACTATACCCGCCAACACCCTGTCTCCCCAACTTCCAGCGCTTAAACCACTTCCTCCCCTCATCTGCCCAGAAGACGCAACTCGCGACTGCCACGAGATGCATAATATCAACAAGCCCCAACGCCTTAGTCTAGAAGATACCCTATAGCGGCGGGAAATAGATTACTATTAGCTGCCCTATCAGACTCCCGCCAACCGCGTAATTAAACATCTTATTTAAAAACAGCCTAATCTCGCCAGCTAGTACAGATTTCGACTTAGAGTGGTATGTAAGCGCATTAAATATATTAAAGAGTACGAAATAAGTAAATATTATAGTAGTATTACGGGCTGTAACTTCGTTATTAAGTAATATTTCGCAGTAGTAGGTTATAAGAGTGCTAAGCATAATAATAGCGGCGGATTAGAGAACGCGTTAGAGAAGGGCGCGAGTAAGAACGCGGGCTTACTAGGCACGTAAAGAGCGAGATATTACAGCTAGATCTACAGGTTTAATGCTAAGAGATTAAGCTAGAGAGCTATTTATAAGTATATCTAGAATTACTTATTAGCTTCTCTATATTATAGATTGGAAAGTTAGGGGTATATACTTATCTAGAGAATCTATATCGTATTTAGCAGATTCGGAAAATCTAGAAAAGTACTTAGTAATATAGGTATTAGTCTTATATGCCCGTTCTTTATAGCGCTAGAATAAAGTAGGTAAAAGAGGCGTTATTACGTCTCTATTTAGCTATCTATATATCTATAGTACTTACTACTAGATTACTCTCTTAGCTAATCTAGAGTAGACTAGAGGCGTAAAGAGTACGTATATATAAAAAATAAGTAGTAGAGTCTATATCTATAATAGTATATCTAAGTATATCTTACTTTATTAGCTATAGTAGTAGTAAGAAGAATAAAGAGCGTATCTACTACTTTACTTTACTCTCTTTATTCTTTTTATCTACTTTCTCTACTTCGTTACTAGCTTTAGTGCATTTCTATCTAGTAATATTATAAAGTCTAGCTAATTCGCTTACTACTATTAAGAATAATACTCTCTTTAAGAAGTATAAAGAGAGAGAGTATCTAAGAAGAAAATATATAGAGAATTATATAGAGAAAGAGATATAAAGTTAGATTAGTAACTCTACTATATATACTTCTACTAGACGCTTACCTATTATTATACTAGCTAAGCGTAGAGTTAATAAATCCGTAAGCTAATATACTACCTTAGATAGACTCTATATCTTAAGACTACTCTAATAAGAAGCGAGTTTAGTTTAAAGATTTAGACTTAGATAATAGGCGTTCTAGTATTAAAAGAAAGGTTTCTAGAATAGTAAGCTAACTTACTCTATAAATAGTTAACAAAATAAGCAGGTTTTACGTATACTAAGAGAAAGACCTAGCTCTAATAATAGCTATAAAAAAATATAAAATCTAGAAGTAAGAGTTAAAGTACTAAAAAAAAAGAAGATAAAGTTAGTAAAAGTCTTTTAAGAATAGACTATAATAAATAAGAAATTTATATAAGACCTTATAGTACTTATAATAAGCTAGTAATACTAGTAGATAAAGTAAAAAGATACTATATATATCTTAGTATATATAGGTAAATAAGCAGGAGAGAGTTAGCGTATAAATAGGTAGAAGTAGTAACGTATAGATAGAACTTAGTATTTACGTACCTTTAGTTATTAAGCTAATTCTACGCTAATATAATCTATTCTCTATTACATTCCTTACGCTATACTAATTTAGTTAAATTACGTAAAGTTATCTTCTAGAATAATCTTCTTTCTTATTAGATCTACTAGTAATAAGCTAGTAACTTTATTACTAGTAGAGAATATAGCTTTTTCTTACCTAGTATTAGTAATAGATATAAGTAAAGAGGAGTAGCTTATAAGAGTATCTTATTACGTAGATAGCTTATAATACTATATAAAATAGTAGCTTCTAAGTAGTTTTAATTAATAACTCTTATATCTATCTAATTATTAATTAATTAATAGTTATAAGCCTGGGTTTTTCTATCTAAATACCTATTAATCGTAAGAGTTTAATTATTATCTATATTTACTATTTACTATCTTAATACGCTATTACCGTAATATCTTCTATTATATTTATAAAAAGCTTTATTATTATATAACGCTTCTAGAGTATCTATTTAAGAACTTCTATACTAGAGAGTTCTCTAGACTAACGTCTATAAATAAGATAACTTATTATATATTACTAATAATTAATTAACGCTATAACGCTCTAATAATTTACGAAATATAAAGATAGCTAATAGCGCTACTATTACTATAATAATATAATAATCTTCTAAGTATCTTTAATTTCTCTATTAATTATTATACTAATTTTACTTTAAAGTAGTTTATTTCTTTACTTATTTATAGTTTACTATTTAAGTTATCTACTTTTATACTCTATACTATCTCTCTTTACTAGTAAATCTTTAATTAACTATCTTACTAATTTTCTTATTACTTACTATTTTCTTATCTTATCTTAGTAACTTTACTTTAGTAGATTTAGTAACTTATTATATAGTAGCTATAAGAAATAAATCTATAGTATATATTACTTTATTTATATCTTTTTAATAAACTTTTTTTATTTATTTTAATTATCTCTTTATTCTTATTTTTACTTTTACTTTTATTTAGTTTTACTATAAGTTTTAGTAGCTATACGCGTTATATTCTAATAAATATATAAGTATAAGAATTCTAGATATAATAGAGATAAAGTAAAAGATAGTACTTAAAGATTTAATATTTAATATATTAGAGATTAGCTTTTTTTTTATATTAATACTATAGCTATCTTATTTATAATAAAGTAAAATAAAGTTAATAATATTTAAGCTAGTTATATATTTTTATTAACTTAAAAACGCGCTTTTATATATAAGTTTATATATTTAAAGATTAGATAATATATTTTATCTAGATCTTTAATTAGTTTTTATACTCTTTTATAACTTTTAACTTATAGTACTCTAAAAAAATTTTTACTTATAATTAGTAGATTTCTTTACTATATTTATAAAATAGAGTAGTATTTCTTTACTATATTACTTACTGTATTTTTAGTAATATTCTTTATTTATCTAACGTTTCTTAATAGCAGAAGCTGTTTAACTATAACTACGATGATATAATAATATTCTAAGTATCTCTTATTCTCTATCTATCTTTATATACTAATCTCGCTTCTAAGTATTCTTCTATAACTTACTACTAAAGTTATCTTTCTTTATACTACTTATCTCTATACTTTACTCTTTTACTAACTCTTATTAATAGTAACTCTTTATAAATTCTATAACTTCTTATATAGTAGCTATAAAGTCTAAATTTATAGTATATACTACTTTATATATATCTCTTTAATAAATCTTATTTCTATTACTATTAAGCTCTTACTTAGTCTCTTTATAAGCTCTAATAACTGCGCCTACTACGTCTTAATAAATACATAAGTATAAGAATTCTAAATATAATAAAATAGAAGATAGTATCTAAAGATTAAATATTAAATATATTAGAGATTATCTTTTTTTAGATTAATAGCGTAGCTATCTTATTTATAGTAAAGTAGAATAAAGTTAGCTTTAATATTATCTAAGCTAGTCGCGTATTTATTATTATTTTAAAGAGGCGTATTTAGTTTTACGTTCTTAAGAATTAGGCGAAGTATTTTATTAGATATTTAAATAAATATATCTTATCTACTCTTACTAATACTAGTCTTTTATTAAGATTCTACTTTATATCTTCGCGTTTAATAAACTCTAGAATATAGAGAGTGTATTAATATAAGACTCTTATTAGTTAATTCTTACGGCGTAGTATATATAATAGTAAATAAGGTAAAATAAGAAGTAGTCTCTAACTAAATAATAGCTATTAACTAAAGAGAGTAATTATAAGTATTAAAGAGATATCTTATAAGTAATTATATATATAAGTATCTTTTTAGTTACTCTTCGTACTTTATCTAATTTCTTAGATTATATAGAGCTTTTAGAGCGCTAAGACTTTTCTTACTTAGTTATTATTTATTCTACTCTATTACTATCTTCGCTTATAATAGAGCGTCTATCTTTAGTATAAGTCTAAAGTAGAGCTTAACTAGTAATTATAATATTATCTCTCTCTTCTAGAACTTCGCTCTTAAAGTTTCTACTATACTAAAAGCCTCTCTTATTAATAGTATATAATATTATTTAAATCTTTCTAATTCTATTAATATTTTTAGTAATATTATATCTATTACTTATTAAAATTATCGCGCGGCTAAGTTAGTCTATTAAGTATATATTTATTTAGATTGTTATAGTAAGTATAACTAAAAGAATCTATAGAACTATAATATTTATATTTCTAAAAATAAATAAACATCTATTTATAATAAAAAGAAGTTACTATAAACGCGTTTTACGTTAATTAAGAAAGAAAAGATAGAAGTAGAGAAAGTACTATAAAATAACGCAGTCTAAGTAACTAAAGTAATAGTAGTAGAAAAAGTATCTCTAGAGTTCTTAAAGTAATAGAAAGCTATTTTATTTACTTTTAGTTTATTCTTATTACTCTTTATCTAGAGTTTAATAGATAGATTATCTAATAATATATGTATAAGGTGTTTGTGCGTGCTATATTACAGGTAACGTAAGTACTAAATATAGTAAAGAATACAGTAAGCTGCTATACTCTATAGTATATAAAATTATAAAGAAGTTATTTAAATAGTAAGCGTTAGTAATAGCGGCTAACTAGATTAACGCGATTTAAAAGATTAGTCTAATAATAGATATAGGCAGAAGCTGCTATCTTTAAGTATAGAGTACTAAGTAGGTCTATCTAAAGTTCTAGTATTAATAGCGAGAAGGTATAAAGATATTAAATAGTTATTCTATAAGTACGGCGAAGAAATCTACTAGTTATAAGTAAAAAGTTTTTTAAAGTACTATAAAATAAAGTTATAAGTAAGTATAAGAGCTAGTATCGCCGCTTTAAGTAAAATATATTAATTACCTAAGATATATCGCCTAATTCTTAAGAGCGCAGATAGATCTTACAGAAACCGCGAATATAAGATAAATCTAAATAAGAATATCTATAAGATACTCTACTATAAAATAAATAGCTAGCCTATTAATAATAATAATACTAGTAATAACTCTAGACTTTAATGTATATATATTCTTATATTTAGCTACTACCTTCTTCTTAATTATAACTATAAGTACGGGCTAAGCTTTAATACGCGTAGATTTATTAATAACTAGCTTCTATTACTATAAGAACTTATAGTAAAACTTCTTAAAAGACTAAATAAGAGTAAGAGCGTAGGTAATTTTATAGTAAAGAAGATAGTATTTATAAAGAAGATATTAAAGAAGTAATATAAGAAGTAGATTTAATACTAAAATATAATAAGAATAGGCTTATAGAATCTAATACTAGACTATTAAAGAGAGTAGGACAACTTTAGTAGTAGGTTATAGAGAGATACTTAGAAGCGAGATTAGTATATAAAGATTAATAGAGAATAGGAGATACTTAGAATATTATCGCATTATTAGAATTATAATTAATTAGCTTCTGCTATTAAGAAACGTTAGGTAAATAAAGAATGTTACTAAAAACACGGTAAGTAATATAGTAAAGAAATACTACTCTAATAAGTTATATATAAATAATAATAATATAAATAATTTAGAAATAGAAGATGAATTTAATATTTATTTACAAGAACCTAAAATTTCTAAAGATATTAATATAGAAGATTATTATAATTCTAATAAAACTAGACTACCTATAATATATAAAATAGCTAAAGATTATTTAGCTATTTTATCTACTTCTAATACTAGTGAATCTACTTTTTCTAAAGTAAGAGATATAGTAACTAAAAAAAGAAATAGATTATTACCTAGTACTATTAAGAAACTTATTATTTTAAAAGAAAGAAATATTATAGAAGACGAAGAAGAAGAAATAAATAATAATAAATTACTAAGTAAAAATAAAAGATCTAGAAAAAATAAATAAAAAAATACTATAGCTAGTAGTAGTAATTATAGAATACATATAGAAGAATTAGAGAATAAGTCTACTACAGAAATATCTAGTTATAATAGTTAAGATAATAATAATAAAAGTAGTAGTAATTATAGTACAGATGAATTATATTAGCTTTATTTAATATATAAGTTATAGTTATTATATAATATTTATTATAGTATAATGAATAACTTTGTTATATAGTATTACTACTTAATTTAGATAACTTTAAGATTTAGACATTATTTTACCTAATTATTACAAAATAATTAACTTATAAATAAAAACAGCTAAGAGCTGAAAAGCTATATTATATAATTACGTTTTATTATAAAGATTTAGTTTTTTATAAATTAATTTTTATTATGGTATAAATCAGACTTTATTAATAAAAATCTATATAAGTAATACGTTTTCGCAATTTATACTAAAAAATTAAATAGCTATTACTTACGTAATTAAATAAAAATTAATATTACTATAAACTGTAACTTTTCAGCTTTTAGCTTTAATTTTTATTAATTAGATTATTTTATAATAATTACGGAAAATTTAAGCTTAAAAACTAAATACGTAATTAGCTATTAGATACTAAAATAATCTATAATTTAAATAATAAACTTATACTAAAGCTATAACAAAACTATAATAAAACTATACTAAATCTAGAATAGAATTATAATAAATCTATAATAAATCTATACTAAATCTATTCTAAATCTATTCTAAATCTTTAGTAAAACGATAATAAATCTATAGTAAAACTATACTAAAAGTATACTAAAACTATAATAAAACTATAATTAAATTATTATAATATTTTATGTATTTTATAAAAAAAACTCTTATTTACTATTACTTATCTTAGATATAAGATCTTCTATATTTCCATAATAACTACTAAATATATATAGAGAGAGTAAGAGGTTTTTAAGTACTTTTATCTATAAAAAATATTTTTAATTACTAATTTAGAGGGTTAGTAATTAGTTAGTAATTACTAATTAGGTCGTTAGTAATTAGTTTTAGTAATTAGTAAATAAAAAAAATATCGTTAGTAATTAGTAATTAGTAATTAGTAATTAGTAATTAGTAATTATGTAATACTAATTAGTGTTACTAACTAAAAGTAGTAATACTAATTTACTAAAATTTTCGCAATACTAGAAGAAGCTAAGAGTAGAGTAGAATTTTAATTATACTTACTAATAAAGTAAGTAGAGAATTTATAATAAAGATAATTTTTATTCTTCTACTATACTATTATTACTTTCTTACTAATTTACTTAACTTAATTTTTTCTCTTATTTTATTATAGTTAGAGGTTTTTAAAATAATTAGTATATAATTTAGTAGACTCTTAATTTATAAACTTAGTACTATAATTCTTAGTAGAGTTTTAGCTTATATAATTAATTTATATAAGATAGTTTTAGAAGAGATTTTCTTTAATTTATTATACTTACTCTATTAGCTAATTAAGTAACTAATTATTCTTTACTTTTACTAAGACTATATAATCTTAAAGATTACTATAGAAGTTTTAAAGGTAAATTATTCTTAGTACTAAAGTATTATTCTATTTCTTAGCTTTATTAGCTAGATAATTAAATTTTATATAATATTAAAGTAACTTCTTAGCCTTCTTCTAATAAATTAAGTATAGTTTATTCTAAGTCTTTTTATTAGTAAGAGAGTTAGAGTATATTTTATCTAGATAGTTTATAAGTTCTAAGCTAATTCTAAAAGAGTACTACTTACTTTAAGTAAGAGTAAAGATTACTAGAGTTTTTTTTAAGTAGCTAAAAATATACTCTTAAGTAATATAATTATCTTTATATCTATTATTAATTAACTTATTTTTTATTTAGATCTTAAATCTTAGCTAGTTACTATATACTCTTTTAAAGTATTCTAAGTTAGAGAGCTTTTAGTAAATAGACTAAAGTATATAAGGCTTAGAGTAAAATAACGTAAACTAACTTAAAGACTATTAACTAGCGTTTATTATAGAAGAAGCGTTTATAAAGAGTATAAGAGATATTAGATTAAGTAAACTTATAAAGAGGGGAATATTAGTAGTTAAAGAGAATAATTTATCTACTTATTTATTTACTACTTAGAGACTTATATTAAGAGTATTTATTATCTCTTTTATTATTTCTTTAAGCTTATTAATACTTATAGGCCTACTCTCTTTTAGTAAAGATATAAGATATTATAAGTTACTTTACGCTCTAATAGCGTCTACTAGATACTATTAAACTAACTATATCTTTATAGTAATATCTTCTTTATTTAAGTATTTATTCTAGAGAAATTATTTTAGATCTAATATAATCTTCTTTTCTAAGTCTCTATTATATATACGGGTACTAATTATTAAGGGGTCTTCTACTTACTAGACTTAATCTAAGTAAGAGCGAGCTAGCTTATCTAATCTACTTCTAAGCTAATAGATAGTTAAAGGTTCTTAGTAGTATTTAGTAGATATTAGAGAAAGAAGTTAACTACTTATAAGTAAAGATAACTAATTTTATTAGATAGAATAATAAGTACTATATTACTCGTAATAATAATCTAAGAGTATAGAACTATAGTAAGTTAACTATAAAGAATTAAACTTAAAAAGATTCTACTAATCTATATAGTTCTATTCTTTACTATTCTATCTATAGTTTTAGCTAATATCTCTAGATATCCCCGCAGTTTATAGATATATTAGATATTTATAGATATCTAAGCCTTAGCTAGATATTATATTACGTAACTAATAACTTAAGCCTACTTTATATACTACTATATTGCTGTAATCTACTATCTTATATAAACGTACGTTTACTAATACTTCTCTCTATATATTACTTAGCTTACTATTTCTTACTTTAACTTTATTTATAATACTCGCCTCCTCTTTTCTAAAATTATTCTAATATTCTTACTCTAGCTATACTATATAGAGTTACTAAGATATAAAGATTTATTTACCTACTTAGCTAGATAGTTCTTAGGCTCTATTCTTTCTCCTTATCTAAGGCTCTAACTATGCCTAAGAAACCTTATCTCTAAATATAACTACTATAAGTCTACTAACTATTATTAACTAAGATATACTAGAGTTATTTTAAGAAAATTTACGCTTAGAGTCTTAAAATAGCTATAAGCTATAGCTACTACTAAAAGTTAAAGCTTTATTACTTTATAAATATTATAACTAGGCGTTATACTAAGTATATTTATACTTATTTAGAATGCGATTTATTTATTTTAGAGAAGGTTTAGAAGAAAGTTTAGTAGGAGAAGTATAAGAAAGAGCTAGAGATAGCTTACCTTAAGACTTAACTAGCTTAGTAAAAAGTAGAGCTTCTTAAAGTATAAGCTTATATATACTTATTTACTAATTATAACTATTATACTTAGAGTATAGTAGACGCCGCTTAGAAGAAGAAGAAACTAGAGAGTATAGAGTCTATTATTTTATTTAAACTAATATAACTTAAACTACTAACTAACTTAGGCTAGTTATAGAGTAACCTTAATTATTCTTCTCTTTTTAATCTAAATTTTTTAGACTTTTTCTTCTTTCTAAATCTAGTACTTTTACGCTTAGATTCTATTAGTAGTAGTCGTTTACTAGTCTCTTATAGTACGTAAGGTTTTATATTAGCTCTTAAGTATTCTAGCTCTTAGACTATTCTTACTACTTAACTAAGTATTTCTACTAATAATTAATTCTCTTTAGGTCTCTAATTTCCTTAATCTTATATTTATTATTCTTAAGTTTAATATTTATTTTAAGCTTAGTATTTAGTAGTACTAGTTCTAATAGTTTCTTATAAAATACTAAGTATATTCGTATACCTTTAGGTAGCTAGAGTTTATAGAATACTAATTCTCTTACTACTAGAATTTTAAATAGTTTTATTTAAAGGTTATCTAGTTTATTATATAGTCTTTTAGTTTTTAAATTTTTTCGTAATAGGAAAACTTTATCTCTCTCTTTAAGAGTTAGTCTCTTAAGCCTTTTTTTATTTACTAATTTAGCTACTAAGAGGTTTTATTAAGTTATATTCCTACTTATTTTCTTATAAAGTACTTTTATAAGTCGCGTCTTATTATTAGCTCTAGCTAATAGGCTTTTAATATTCTTAGAGTCTTAGTAAGTAATTAGCTTATAACTATAATTCGCATAATATAGCAAATATTCTATTATTAAGAATCTCGTACTATTATACGCGAGTTATACTATAAGTAGTAACTTAACCTAGTTATCTTACGCTTTATTAATATATATTCTTAAGTATTACTCTAATATCTAGTTTATACGTTTTGTTTAGCTATCTATTTTAGAGTAAAAGCTTATTAATAGCTTTCTCTTTACTTCTAACTTAGCTAAAAACGTTTTCTAGTACTTAGAGATAAATAGTTTATCTCTATCTATAATAAACTATTCTAGTAATCTATAGTTTATAACTAATACTTAGATTACTTCGTAGGCTATTTCTTTAGCCGTAATAGACTCTTTTATAAATACGAAGTACGCTACTTTAGTTAATTAATTTATAATTACTAGTATTACGTTATATAGCTATTCTAATTTAGATTTAGAGAATTTTAGGAGCTTTACTATAAAGTCTATTATAACGCTAATCTATAGGCGTATAAGTAGAGTAAGTAGTTAGAGTAATCTATAGAGCTTATATCTCTTAGACTTATTCTATAGATAAGCTAAATAGTTATCTATTACTCTTTCTACTATCTTTTATATACGGGGAATAGAATATTTATTACTAATTTATTAAGCTATTTTTTTAATTCTTAGATACCTATATTTTCTTAATTTATATAAGTCTTATATTAACTTCTTCTTAAGTTCTTGCGAGATGTAGAGTCTTATCTTTATACTTACTTAGTAGACTCTTATTTCTTTAATATCGCTTTAGATTAGATCTCTTTCTAGCGTCCTATTCTAAGAATCTAGCGTAGACTTAATTTCTTACTTCTACTAATTTTTTAGGCTTAGAATAGTATTAACTTTAACTAATCTTAGTTAGTTATACTATAAAGTACCGTCTAGCTTATTTCTTAGTACTATATTATATGTTACTAGTAAGTCTATTTCTCTTAGGTCTAAGTATCTACTAAGAGCGTTTATAGCTCCGTTTAGTATTTCTAGTCTATAGTATATTTTAAAGTTATAGCTAGCTATTATTTTAGCCTAGTAGACTTATTATTAGTTTAGCTTCTTTATCGTTATAAAGTTAGTTAGGTTCTAATAATTAGACTATACTTTAATTTAGAATTAAGTATTTATTAGTTACGCTTACTATTATTTAAAAGAGTTTATTATTACTAGTAGCTCTTTATTATAAACGTTGTAATTTAGTTCTATTTCTAAGAACTTTTAAGAGTAGTAAAATACTAGTCTCTATTTTCTATTACTACTTTTCTACGTAAGTACTACTTCTAAGGCGTAGTCTAATATATCTATCTCTACTTATTATAGCTTCTTTAAATTATATATTTATAGTATTAGAGCTATAGTAAAGAGTTCTTTAAGTATCTTAAATACTTCTCTAGCTAATTATTCTAGCGTAAACGCGTTATTAGGTTACTATTATTTCTCTTTCTTTATTAGATCTAATAATAGTACTATAATCTTAGAGTATCTCTTAATAAACCTCTAGTAGAAGTTAGTAAACTCTAAGAATAATTAAATATCTTTAACTATTTTTAGTATTAGCTATTTCTTTACTACTTCTACCTTCTTTAGGTCTATTAAGATTCCTTTATCTAAAATAATAAATTCTAAGTAGTTTATTTTTATAATATAGAATTCGTACTTATTAGAGTATAAGAGAAGCTTATTTTATTAAAGCTTTTTTAATACTTTTCTAACGTTCTCTTTATATTCTCTAAGAGTTCCTTTTCTATATATAAGTACGTCATTAATATATACCGTATAAAATACGTCTAAGTATTTATATAGTATTTAATTAATTACTATTTAGAAGGTAGCTAAGGCGTTTATTAGTCTAAATAGTATAACTATATACTTATAGAGACTAAACTTAGTTCTAAATATAGTTATCTACTTATACCCTTTCTTAATCTATATTTAATAGAATTCTTCTTATATATTAAATTTAGTAAATTAGTAACTTTCTTAAAGTTAATCTATAAGCTCCTGTATAAGTAGTAGCAGATAGCAGTTCTTTTTAGTCTTACTATTAAGCTCGTAATAGTTAATATAGAGCCTTAATTACTTATTTTTCTTAGATATAAATAGTATCAGCGAGGCTATTAAACTATTACTTACTCTTATATATTCTCTTTCTATATTTTTATAGATATATTCTTAAAGTACTTTTTATTAGTTATAGGTAAGTAGGTATATCTAGCCTGGCTTTAACTTCGCGCTTTTTTTAAGTATAATTTCGTAATTCTATCTTTAGTATTATAGTAGGTTAGTTTTATTATATTCTTTAAATAATTCTTAGAATTCCTCGTAATCTTAAGGTATCTTTAGGTTATTCTTATCTAGTACTATAGATAATAGTTCGTCCTATTAAGGCGTTATAACTTATTTAACTTATATAACTCTTATTTATAAAGAGTTCTTCTTATAAATTTAGACTATTCTATAAGGCGAGATCTTTCTAAACTACTTATTCTAGGCTATATACTAGTTTCTTAGATCTAATTATCTTACTTAGGCTATAGTTACTGCTAGGCCTTATTTGTTAATTATTTACTTTTTCTAATTAATATAGGAGTTATGTTTTCGTAGCTAGTCGTATCTTATAAATATATTAAGATCTCTAAGATTTATAATATTTAGTCGTCTTTTATTACTAATACTTTCTATCTTAAGTATTATTTTAGCTATTTTAAGGCGTATTATTTCTCTGCTATATTCTATAGTTAAGTCGTCTACTAATACTACTTATATTAGTTTCTTCTTAAGCTAGTATAGAATTTCTAACTTCTCTACTACTCTTAGTAATATAAGCGTTTATTTAGCTCTACTATTTAATAGTACTCTAAGCCTTTATCTATTAATACTTACGTCTAGAACTAGTTCTTTTAATTTAGCGCTTTAGATACTAAGAGTTCTTTTAGATATACTATTACTATTAAGACTCTACCTTTAGTAGTATTCTTATTTTTTACTATTCTCTTATAAGTTAGGTAATCTTTTACTTAATAAGCGCTTAATAGTATTTATAAATAGTCTTAGTACTAGACTTCTCTTACTATAATCTTTATATAGAGCCCGTAGTAGCTATATTTTATTAAGTAGGTCTAAAAATCTTTTACTATATATCTCTCTTATAGGTATACTTCGTTATAGTTATTATTATTATATCTAACTATGTTATCTTCTATAAGTTCTTATAGCTAATACTTAGCTAAGTACTTTTTATTACTATAGAGCTTATAGTTATTATTATAGTAGTAAGACTAGCTAAGCTCTTTATATACTAACTTCTAATTCTTTAGCTAGTATTAGTAGTAATTCTATACTAGGTAATTCTCTAGGTTTAGCCTATTATAGTATACGTTTACGGGTACTTCTACTATTCTCTTCTTTTACTTTTCGTAATATTTATAGTTAGGTTATATATACTAAGTCTAAAGCTATTACTAATATATCTATTTAATTTCTGTAATTAGTTATTATTATATCTTACTTCTTTCTTTATTAGAGAGTTTCTTATAGTCTTACTTTATAGCTTCTAAGGTTATAATAGTTTTATAATTCTAATAGCTCTTAGCGTTATACTATTTATTAAAGTATATTTAGTAAATATCTTACTCTCTTAAGTATCTGCGTTTTTAGTAGATAACTACTTAATCTAGTTTTAAGTTAGCCTTTTAGCCTCTTAAGTCTTCTATAAGACCTACTTAAGGTTCTCTTTTTTTATCTCTAGTAATAGATAGTTCTAGTACTTTAACTAAGTATTCCTTTTTAAGATTATCGAAATATCTAGTATAATAGGCCTAAGCGTAGTACTTCTTTCCTACTTAGTAATATAATAAGTATCTAGTCTTCTATAATATATATTATTCTAGTATACTCTTATCTTATACGTTATAATAAGATTAGTAGTTTAAATAGTATAATATCTATAGTTTTGTAAAATAGTCTTCTTATCTAAGTTTATACTCTTTATAGTATATATTACAGTCGTCTTATAGTAGCTTATATAGGCTATTATTAGTAATCTAGGTATTATCTTCTATCGCTATCTATTTTTTCTTTAGTTGTAATACTTATAGCTTAGGGCTTATTATAGCTAGTAAATTACTAATCCTCTCTTAGTTTAGTTATCTAATAACTTTCTAGTCCGTTTTATCTGCTAGTTATACTATAGTAATTTATACTATATAAGTTTTAGCTTTACTATTTATTAAGTAATTTCTTTAAAAGTATCTAATCTCATCGTACCTTAGGTAGGCTTTATTAGCGAATTAGGCTTATTATTCCTCTTTAGATAACTCTTTCTATTAGTACTTCTAGGTTTTTTTACAGGATTTCTTCTTCTAGTCCTTTATCTAATTTACGCTTATAACTACGTTACCGTTTTAGTTTCTTTTAGTACCTTAAGACCTTTAGTTACGTTCTATACTAGTTATAACTAGACGCTTTTAGAGCTTCTTCTCTAGACGTCGTTTATATATACGATTATTAATGCGTATTACTAGCTTAATTATATTCTAGAGATTTTCTAGCTTATTATTTTTAGTAATTTCGTTCTTTATATCTTTCTATAGGCTATTATAGTAGACTATTCTAAGTAGCGTATTATTTTAGTTAATTTTAGCTTATAGTTACTTAAACTCTGCTGTATACCTTATAGCTAATCCTTTTTACTTAATTATTAATATAACTCTTTCTACCTACTATTCTATATTAATTTCTCTAAATATAGTTATAATTTCTTCTTTAAAGGACTTCTAATTCTTAAATACTCACTTTATATTATTATAGTAGTCTAAGACGTTATTTAAATTCTAGAGATAGTCTTTAGTAAGAGGCTATAGCTAGGCCGCTACTTTACCTATTATATATATTCTAGCTACTAGAATCTAATTCTGCTGTATATTAAAAGATACTGTGTTAAACTAATAATATAGGTTTATATTAGTAAGAAAGATTCTAAGACTATTTTATTCTTTATTATACTTCTTTAATATAGATAGCTTCGCTATTAGAGTTATCTCTAAATAAGGCTATTACTATTAGGCCTCTAATACTTCTCTTAGCTCTATAATCTAAGCGTATAGCTATTAGATTTAATTAGCTTATTTAGCTAGTACTATTGCTAAGCTTATTATAGGTTCTACTATATTACTTTCTAAAGCTCGCGAGATTATTAAAGTAGCTATTATTAATAATTATTCTAATACTATTAGATAGTTAAAGTATTAAGAGGTCTTCTACTTACTAAACTTAATCTAAGTAAGAGTAAGCTAGCTTATCTAATTTACTCTTAGACTAATAAGTAGTTAAAGGTTCTTAGTAGTATTTAGTAGATATTAGAGAAAGAAGTTAACTACCTATAAGTAAAGATAACTAATTCTATTAGATAGAATAATAAGTACTATATTACTTATAATAATAATCTAAGAGTACAGAACTATAATAAGTTAACTATAAAAAATTAAACTTAAGAAGAATCTACTAATCTATATAATCCTATTCTTTACTATCTTATCTATAGTCTTAGCTAATATCTCTAGATATCTCTATAGTCTATAGATATATTAGATATCTATAGATATCTAAGTCTTAGCTAGATATTATATTATATAACTAATAATCTAAGTCTACTCTGCGTACTACTATATTACTATAATCTACTACCTTATATAGACGCATATTTACTAATACTTCTCTCTATATATCGCCTGGCTCGCTGTTTCTTACTTCGACTCTATTTATAATACTAATATCTATAGCTAAAGTAAAAATTACTAATACTTATTAGTTTTAAAAATATTTCTCTACTATATAGAAACTTAGTTCTATTCTATTATCTTCTTATTAAGAATCTATTAGAGTATTACTTAATTATACTATTCTTCTAAATAGTACGCTATCTATTTCTAATCTAAGTCTATAGTTACTATAAACTAATTAGAGAGAAGAGAGATACGCTTTAGAGTCTTTTTAGACTACTAGAGATTTAAAGAATTATTAGAGAATTAAATCTAATACAAAAGGCGGAACTCTAAGAGCTAATTACTATAAGTAATATTAATAGATTTAATAAAGAACTATTTAGAGTCTACTAAAAGAGTTTTTAAAAGAGCTAAATTAGCTTTAAAGAAGCTTTAGTAATTTTAGAGCTAAATCTAAAGAGTTCTAGAGCTAGCTTTAATTAGTCTAAAGACTTTTATTAAGAGTTTCTAAGCCTTATCTATTATAGATATAAAAGTACTAGAAGGCTTATAGAGTTAAAAAGTATTCTTAGATAGATTATATATAGAGACTTTTTAGATTTTATATATTATTTATTCTTACTTTTAGTTTTATCTAAACTATATAATATAGTTAGTAGCTTAGACGTAGTTTATAAATTTAGTATATAAAATATATAGATTCTCTATATAAATAACTAGAAATATCTATAGCTCTATTATTAACTTATTTATAAACTCTATTTTTTATTCTAAAAGAGATAGCTTAGTAGTAATATATAATTAGTTAAACTATAAGATAAATTAGTTAAAATTAATAAATTAGTTTTAGTATAAGTATTTAAAGTAGTTCTAAGCGTTAAGAGCTTTATAAAAGTTATAAAATAAAGTTAAAAGTACTTTCTAAATATTTTATATAGTATAAATAAAGTTATCTAATAAGTAGGTATTAAGTATAGTAACCGCGAACTCTTTAAAATAGCTAGTAATATAGCTATATATATTATACTACTAGTTTACCGCGTTAGAGTTAAATTAGATATTCTTATTAATAATAAGTTTATATTTTATTTATTACTTTTATTCTTAGTACTAGTTAGATAAGCCGCTATACTTAGAGAGATTTAAGATAATTAAGCGCTTATATTAAGTTATAGTCTTATAAAGGCCTAAGTAGTTTATATATCTATTATCTAGATTTCTTAGAGATAGATATTAAGATCCTGCTCTATATCTTCGCGTTTAATAAACTCTAGAATATAGAGAGTATATTAACGTAAGACTCTTATTAGTTAATTCTTACGGCATTATATATGCGATAGTTAATAAGATAAAATAAGAAGTAGTCTCTAACTAAACGATAGCTATTAACTAGAGAGAGTAATTATAATATTTCTAAGAGTTTATTATAGATAACTATATACTTAAAGATAACTAACTAGTTGCTCTCTTTACTCTACTTACTTTATAAGAGTAAATAGATTATAAAGAGCGCTAAGACTTTTAGCTTAGTTATTAGTTCTACTCTATTATTATCTTTAGTTATAATAGAGCGTCTACTTTTAGTACAGGCCTAAAGCGGGGCTTAACTAGTAATTATAATATTATCTCTCTCTTCTAGAACTTCGCTCTTAAAGTTTCTACTATACTAAAAGCTCCTCTTATTAATAGTATATAATATTATTTAAATTTTTCTAATCTTATTAATATTTTTAGTAATGTTATATTTATCGCTTATTAGAATTATCGTGTAGCTAAGCTAATCTATTAAGTATATATCTATTTAGATTATTATAGTAAGTATAACTAAAAGAATCTGCGAAATTATAATATTTATATTTCTAAAGATAAGTAGGCGTCTATTTATAATAAGAAAGAGTTACTATAGATACGTCTTACGTTACTTAAGAAAAAGAAAGTAGAAGTAGAGAAAGCGCTATAAGATAATACGGCTTAAGTAGTAGAAGTAATAGTAATAGAGAAAGTATCTCTAAAGTCTCTAAAATAATAGAAAACTACTTTATCTACTTTTAGTTTATCTCTATTACTCTTTATCTAGAGTTTAATAAATAGTCTATCTAATAATATATAGAATATAGCAGTCTCTAACTATCTTAGTAAAACGTTGCCTTCTTCTAAAAATTAGACTTTTAAGATTCTTAAAATCTATTCTATTTCTCTCTTTCTTTCTTCTAGAGGTAGGAATAGTATAGATCTCTATTAATTAGATTTATTTATATTATACTCTTCTTTAGGCTGCGTTCTTTCTATATAGCTGTATATATTATATTTATTTTAGTATTTCTTAAGAAGTTATTTATAGTTTAGTTGTAAACTAGCTTTTAGTTCTTATATATTTTCTATCTCTAGATAGCCTTTCTACTTTACTAACTATTTCTAATAGAAGCTGCTATCTTAGAATTCTTATTATTCTATTTTTTAATAACTTTAAAGATTCTTAACTTTAAATTTATTATTCTTCTTAGTCTTATAACTAAATTTTATTTAAATAGGTATTTCTGGGTTTATAGGTTCTAAAAGAGATATATAGAATATTAGATATATCTTAGTATTATTAGATAGTTTAAGTTTATAGTTTACTAAGCTTATTTACTTAGTAACGTAAAATAGTCTAACTTTTACATAGTCTAATCTCTTACTAAGTCGCTTTATTTATAGATTTTTTATAAGAAGGTATACTTTATCTCTCTTTTTTAGCTAAGGTACTGTTTTTTATTTCTAATTAATATATAAAATACTTTTACGTTATATTATTTCTAGATATTACTTTATCTTTTTATATATTTCTTTTAATTATCTTATATTATTAACCGCTGCGTTAGTCTTAACGTTACTTAGTATTATTACTTTAAAGAGATTTAGGTATCTTTTATAATTTACGTAGAATAGTATATTTTCTATAGACTCTAATATTTTATTATTATACGCTAGTTATACTATAGATAGTAGTAAAACCTAATTATTCTATTATTAATTACTATATATTCTTAGATAGGTTTTTATAGTTCTATTTATTCTTTCTATTTATCTATTTATTTATAGGTAGTAAGCTATTAATAATTTTCTTTTTATACCTAGCTATACTAGCTATATTATCTAATAGTTACTTATAAAGAGTTTATCTCTATTACTAATTATAGTTCTTAGTATTTTATATTATTATATTAGTCTGTTAGTTAGTACTTATTCTAATTATTTCGTAGTATAGTTATTTCTAAAAGGTATTATAATAACGTATTTTATAAATTAGTTTATAATTACTAGTATTGCGTTATACTTAATTCTTATAGCTAGATCTACTAATTTAAGTAATCTTATTATAAAGTTAATTATAATATTAGTCTAAGACTTAGTTAGTAGTTTAATAGCTTATATTTTCTTATATAGTACGTAGATACTATACTTATTCCTTTAATAGTTTATATATTTACTAATAAAGCGCGTAATCTTATCTTTTATTCTTATAAAGGTATAGTATTATTATATAAGTTCTATTATTTATACTATCTCTAGATATCTATATAATAGATTATTATAGTATTATCTAATAATAATTTCTTATAGTTTCTCTAGAACTTTATTAGTTATTTATAGTATACTATTAATTTATCTAGCTAGTTCTAAAGTTTTATTCTTATTTATAGTAAGAATTTTTATATTAGTACTTACTTTTTCTTCTATAATATTACTTTTTCTGCTAAGCGTATTAGCTCTTCTATTCTCTTATTTTAGATAATAAAGAATTCTAAACTTATATTACTTTAGAAGTTTAGCTTATTTAACTTATTATCTTATTAACTTCTTTATTATTATAAAGTAAGTAAGGTTTTTATAATTTATTAGAATATTTAATTTTAAGCTGCTAAGTACGTATACTCTCTAATACTTAAGAGTATTAACTATTACTATAAGTTTCTTATTATAAATATTATATTATTCTTCTAATTCTAAGAACTTACGTAAGTAGTAAGTAATAGAGTACTATTATCTATCTTATTATTATATTATATAAGCTTTTAATACTAGGTCTAAAGTGTCTGTTTTAATCTATATTAGTTTATTAGATCTAAAAGTTATTAGCGTTAGTAGTTTAATATAAGCTTATTTTAATTATTTAAATACTTTTTCTTAGTTTAGTTTTTAGATAAAGAGTATATTTTTTTAGATAAGCTTTATAAGTAGTATTATTCTTTTACTATAATTTTATATAAACTTTTAGTTAAAGTTATAGAATCTTAGAAATTCTTAAATTTCTTTAATATTTCTAGATCTTAGCTAGTCTTATATAACTTTAATCTTACTTAGACTTATTTTTACTCTATTAACGCCTATTTAGAAGCTAAGGTATTCTATCTCTTATTTATAAAACTTATACTTTTTAAAGTTAAGTTATAAGTATACTTTATTAAGATACGTAAGTACTTTCTTATTATATTCTACGTATTTTTTAAGTATTTCTAAGTAGATTAAAATATTATTAAGATATACTACTATAAAGTTATCTAAGTACGCTTTTAATATATTATTAATTAGTACTTAGAATATTACTAATATATTTATAAGTTTAAATAGTATAATTATATACTTATAATATCTATATTATGTTCTAAAAGCTATTTTCTACTTATCTTCTACTCTAATTTAGTATAAATAATAGTCTTCTCTTAGATTTAATACTGTAAAGTACTTAGCTCTATATAAGTAGTTCTGTAACTTACTAATATTTAGTAATAGATACTAATTTTTTACTATAATATTATTTAGCTTATAGTAATTTACGTATAGCTATAGTTTCTTATCTTTCTTAAGTATAAATAGAATTAGATATCTAGCGAGTAATTTTAATTTATAGATAAATTTCCTCTCTAAATTTCTTTTAATATAATTCTATACTTCTTAAAGTTCTTTTTCTATTAAACTATAGATTAGTTCTTTAGTTAGGTATATTTCTTTTTTAAGATCTATTTAGTAATTTTAGGGCTAGTACTTTAGTAGAGCGTTTTCTTCTATTACTTTCTAAAAAAGATAACTCTACGCTTAGTATTCTCTTAGTATATTTAATTTTTCTTTAAGCTCTCTTTTAGAGTTCTTAAGAGTTATATCTTCTTTTATTAACTTTCTTTTTATATTTCTAACCTAGTTTCTATTTAGTATCTAAGAAGTTAACTACTGTTTTCTTTTACGTATCTTATATAAAGTAATATTATTTACTATCTTCTTATTTACTAGCTATTCTAGATACTATATAGGCTTTATTCTACGTATATATTTATAATTCTTAAGTAAAAGCGTTTAATTTATCTAATTAATTTTAGAATTATACTTTCTTAACTAAGGTAATTCTAAAATAATATTATAGGTAGCTAGTCTAAAATAATTAAAGTTAATTTATTTCTTATATACTTTTATATTTATACTTACGTTACGTATTTTATATATAACTTTAGGTTATTCTAATATAAGCTGCTTATTCGCGATATATAGTTAATAAGCGTCTTATTTCTTTATAAGTAGAAGTTTTATTTTAAATACTACTTTAGCTAATACGTAATTTCTCTATACTTTATAGTTAAGTAGCGTACTTATATTATACTCTTTAAGTATAACTCTTAGTTTAATAAGTTCTCTAGATTCTATAGCTATAAGGCTTCTAGATCTATATTTAGAGTTAATTACTAACTTAAAAAAGATTCTAACTTATTAGTAAATCTATTTTTCTCTTTTTATTTCTAATATTTTTTATATTCTAGATTTAAGTACGTCTACTATCTTCTTTAATTATAATTACTATTAAGTATAATCTATATTTATAGTAGATCTGTAGAATTCTTATATTCTAGAAACTATAAATATTTACGTTTATTCTAAAGGTAATATACGTACTTATCTTTATTATAGTTATAGTACTATTAATTATACTTAGAGTAGTTAGTTAGAAACTATTCTACTCTAATCTTATTTAAGTAGTATATTATATAGTTATTACGTTTATACGCCGTCTATAAGAGAAGTTTATATTTAAGATTCCTCTAATTATAGTCGTAATAGTATTTCTTATTATTTAAGATTATAGCTTTATCTCTCTTATTAATGCGTATTTAGTATTAGATTTTAAGCTTCTTCTTTAGTAGTTAATTCTCTTTATCTAAATTCTCTTATATCTCTATCTTACTCTAATCTGCGTAGTACTAATATAATATTAGATTATATAGTTTATTCTATAAGCTAATACTATTCTTATAGCTTTTATATTTATATTTATACTCTTCTTATTCCTGCTTATTAAGTTATTTCTATAGTCTCTTTACTAGAGTATACTTCTCTAAGATCTTTACTAGTATAGTTTTTTCTTTAAATATAATTTAGGTATTATTATTAATCTATTTCATAACCTCTATCTCTATTTAATATAGTAGATATAGGTATAGTTTAAGCGTAAACTTATATAGTTTATTATTTAAGTTATTCTAATTCTATTATTATTATTAGTCTCTTACTAGATTATATATTCTATTTATAAGTTATTTATATTCTTATTAGATTTTCTTAGTTATAGAAACTACTACTTACTCTTTTATAACTTAGTTTATTTATAGTATATTAACTTATTAGGTCTCTTAGTTTATTATTTTCTCTATAACTAGCTATAGTCTAAGGTATTATATTATTATTATCTAATCGCGTATTAGTAGATTAGTTATAATTAATACTTCTTTTAAGTTTTAATCTCTTATTATATATTCTTAGAATTCTTAAGCGTATTATTACCTATTTTTATTCTCTATTTCTTCTTATTCGCTCTTTAGTATTATATAGCGATTTATCTCTTAAATTAGCTCGTAATATTTATTAGTATTTAACTATTTATCTTATTAAATACGGCGCTTAATTTATCTAGCTATCTTATATAAAATAAAAGGTTTTATTTCTAGCTTATAGCTCTCTTATCTTAATTTTAACGTTTTTAGGTTATTATCTTCTTATATATCTAAGTAGTTACGTAGAGTTTCTTTAGTATATTTTAATATTTATTATCTAAATTTTTTTACGTAGCTCTTTTTTACGCTAGAGCTAGCTACTTCTTATTTATCTCTTTCTAATACGTAGCTGTTAATCTTATAGCTTAACTTATATTTATCTATTAAGTTTATCTACTTATTATCTTAAATCCGTACTCTTATACGTTATATAGTATTCTATAGAATAAACGTATTACTATTAAGTTTATTAAGTATTAGTTCTAAGACGTTCTAGTCTTTACTAATATTAATATTATTATTAGTTAGGTTATCTTATTCTAAGTAGTTCGTAGCTACTTCTTAGTCTACTACTTCTCTATTAGTAATAGTTATATTAAGTTAACGTATAACCTTATTTTTTATCTAATAGTTCTAGATATAATAACCTACTTTATTATAGTTAAAGTAGTTATTATTCTTTTTCTTTTTATACTCGTACTTTTTTCTATAAGGCTTTTTCTAGTTTTTCTTTACTATATTTCTAAACTAGATTTCTTTTATAGAGCTTAATTTATAGAGATTCTTAGACTTTTACTTATAGCTATTATAAAGTAACTTTAGCTTATATATCTTCTTTTAGTCTTTTTTAAACTAACTTTCTACTCTTATTTCTAATTATAGTTCGTATAGCTTAGTATTAAGTTATATAGCTTCTTAGTATAGGCTATTTAGAGTACTAGTATTAGCTCTACTACGTATTAATTTTACTTTAACTTTATTCTTAAGTTCTTAGTAGTATATACGTTTAAGTGCGTTATTATTCTATCTTATTTATATAGCGTAGTATTAGAATTTAGTAGTATAGTCTACTATTAAGCGCGTTTATCGTAAACGTTAAATTATTCTCTTTATAGCTAACTTCTTATTAGCTAAGCTAAAAACCTCTTATATATAAATTTTAAAAACTCTATAGTCTTTAAATATAGTAGTAATATTCTTTTTATTATTTATATTATCTAAGTACTTAACTAAGTATAGTTTAACTTATTTAAAGGTATTACCTTAAAGGCTATTAGCTACTCTAACTTTTTTATTATTATTCTCTATATTAGTAGTAATAATCTTAAAGTATAGATCTTATTATAATAACTAATAATTAAGTTTATTATAATCTTTATAGTAAAGATTTAGATACTAAATCTTTCTAACTCTTTCTATATTATTATTATTAGATATACTTACTTAGAGGTAATTATAATATTAAGATTCTGCTCTATATCTTCGCGTCTAATAAACTCTAGAATATAGAGAGTATATTAATATAAGGCTCTTATTAGTTAATTCTTACAGCGTAGTATATATAATAGTAAATAAAGTAAAATAAGAAGTAGTCTCTAACTAAATAATAGCTATTAACTAAAGAGAGTAATTATAAGTATTAAAGAGATACTTTATAGATAATTATATATATAAGTATCTTCTTAGTTACTCTCTATACTTTATCTAATCTCTTAGATTATATAGAGCTCTTAGAGCGTTAAGGCTTTTCTTACTTAGTTATTATTTATTCTACTCTATTACTGCTTTTGCCTATAATAGAGCGTTTACTCTTAGTATAGACTTAAAGTAGAGCTTAACTAGTAATTATAATACCTTTATACTTATTTATAACTTTATTTTATAGTACTCTAGAAAACTTTTTACTTATAACTAGTAGATTCCTTTACTATATTTATAAGATAACTTCTCTATATCTTTCGCTATTAATAGTAGATAAGCCTACTTATACTCTATTATTAAAGATAGTAGCTTCTATCTACCTCTCTCTTTCTCTATTAGATAAATCTTTTAAATCGCGTTAATTTAGTTAGCTATTATTACTAACGCTTACTATTTAAATAACTTCTTTATAATTTTATATACTATAGAGTATTACAGCTTACTATATTCTTTACTATATTTAGTACTTATATTACCCGTAATATAGTACGCATAAATATATTATATATATTTATAAAATAACTTCTTAATATCTCTATATTTTTTACTATTAATACTAGAACTTTAGATAAATTTACTTAGTACTTATAGTATACTTAAAAGTAGTAGCTTTTATTTATATCTATTATTAGACTAATCTCTTAAATTATATTAATTTAGTTAGCTACTATTATTAATACTTATTATTTAAATAACTTTTTTATAATTTTATATACTATAGAGTATTATAGCTTACTATATTCTTTACTATATTTAGTACT
>JAFHBV010000153.1:0-95929 GCA_019022785.1 Pseudomonodictys pantanalensis
CCCCAACCCCATACCAATTCCCCGCCGTACACCCAAACGCACAAGTCCTCCTCGCACACGGCCGCCAAAACCGATACTCCGCCACCTGGGTTTCGCTGAGCGGCTTCACGCCCAGTAAGCCATCGACGATAGGCCGGTGCGAAGCGTAGCTCAGCATCGTACCCTCGGGCGAAATGGGGCTCGGGCAGGAGAACTCGGTGCCGTTTGCGATCTCGATGCTTAAGGATGCCGGGGAGGTGGATTCTGGCGGCGTGGGAGGGAATTGCCACTGCCGGTGCGAGGAGTACGAGTTGGATGATGCGTCTGTGAGGCCTGGGGCTGTGGCAAGCGTGGATAGCGAGGGCCAGAGGCATGGGTTTGCGGTGCCGGTGGCGGTCGTGGTGGAGGGAACCTGCGCGTAGGAGGCGGAGGGCTGGTGCGATAGCCCTCTCAATGCCGCCTTGCCAACCATGTTCTTCATCATTGCTGTGCGGGGACTCACGCATCGCGGCGGACTGACCGGACTCTCACTGCACACGCTCGCTGGTGGAGTAAGGAGCTGCTTCGCTGCGTTCTTGGCTGCGGGGACGAAGGCCACGTTTCCTGGGTTCCAGGTTGAAGGTACGACGCTGAAAGACGAGCGCGAGTCGGACAGGGCAGCGTAGTGCTCGTAGCCGTGCGATATGCAGCGGCGTGATGGGCCGCACATATCGGACCCGTCAACGCTCATTGGGGTGCCGAGGCGAGGTGTGGGGATGGGACTTGCGACGCGTTCGGTGATGGCGCTGCTGCCGGCGTCCGAGGCGGGTGAGGGCCAGATGGCTTTTGCATCTTGGGTGGGGGAGAGGGGAGTCGGGTAGCCTGGGTAGCGGCGGCCTATGTCTGTGAGGAGGGAGAGCTTGGGCGGACTGAGGCAAGTGTTGGTGGACGCTGGAGCTGGAGCGACGCTGTGCATGCCCACCATCTTGAGCACGGTGTTTGAAGTCTCTGCTAGCGACAGGTTCGCCATTGAGCCGTCGAACGAACTCATCAAGCTCGTCTTGCGTGTAGGCGGTGCTACCCACGAAGTTTGCAGCATAGGCGGCGAGAGTTGATGGTGCGATGAACCGCCGGAGTAAGTAAGCAGGCTGCTGCTGCTGTTGGACCCGAGTCCTCTGGTAGAAGCACCTTCGCCGGTGATGCGACGCAGTGCTTGGGCGACAAGTGGTTTGATATCATCACAGCGGGCGAAGCGCGAGTCGTCGACGATCCAGAGACCGCCGTACTGATGCCAGGGGAAGCTCTTGAGGAAATAGTCTTCGGGATAGACATCGTACCCGAGCGTCTTGGAGCGGAAGAAGGCGTAGAGATAGCGGCAATCGGGGAATTGGCGGAGGACCTGAGAAGTGTTTAGCACGGCGGTCAAGCACGATGTGTGAGAACAAGTGGATAAAGTGGGTTGTAAGTTCAATATATTTCCACTAAATTTAAATCAGACTTTGAGGCGTCCTGTAGGTGATGGAGATAAGAGGCCATGGCCTGGGGATGAGGATACTCATACATCCCAAGCCGGAAACAGAGGCGGAGTCGCCGTCAACCTAGAACTGTCGTCAGCAATCCCCTTGACTTCCCTCTCAGCTCAATACTTACATCAAAACCTCAAAAGCGGCATGCTTCCTCAACTTTCTCTCCACCCTGCGATACGCATGCAGTACCTCTGGTCTCGCCGTCCGGATGTTCTTCCGTCCGATGAGCTTATGCATCGCCGGACTGGTGTGATACATCGGATCGAAGACAACCAGGTTGCACGAGCCATCGCGACGACGCTCGAATCCGACGACGGTAATGGAGTGTCCGGGTTGCTGGAGATAGATGGGTGGCAAAAGGGTCTTGTAGACGTTTGAGCCGTCACTGACGGCAGCTTGAGCGAAGTACGTTTCCACACCGGCGAGGAGGCGGTCGTGCGCTTCGAAGGAGCCGTCTGGGCTGTCGGTGAACATTTCGACTGCGCAATTGATTTCCGCGCTGAGGAAGAGCGCTTGGGCCTGAAGAAGTTAGTGGAAGTTGACAGTGATGACTGTAAGAAGTATATACCTCAGGTGTACCAATATACTTCCGTGTGTCGCGAATACCGCCAGTTTGTGTCCTTCCAATGTCGTTGATGCCCCTATCCCACGCCCTCTCAATGAGCTCCTGCAGTCTCAGGATACCTGGCGTACGACCAGGGAACTCTTCAAAGCCCTGGGCTTTGGCACCCTGGATATAAGAAATGAGCATCTGGATATTGCGATAGCCGCAGAAGCCGCCTTCCTTTGGCGTCTTGCCGATGTGGAGAGTAGATGGATGACAGTAATAAGCTTCTTTGACGGAATGGTCGAGAGCAGATAGCTGGGCGAGAATGGGGATGATACCGGGCGTTTCGTTCTGCACTTGCTCTTGCTTGATGAGACGCCCGTCGCGGCCGATGCGGTTGACGAGGGTGATCTTGGGGCCGGCGGCGAGTTGGTCGTGCAGCCACCGTGGCATGCGGTCTTCCCATGCGTAGGGGCCAAGCTCGGAGCGCTACACACATCAGTGGGTGAGTCTGTAGATAGGGATGGTGTACTTACACCCAAGCGACCAGTAGCAACAGGAGGCAAGATCTTCTTGCCGCGGACAAAGGGGTTGAAGCTGAGAATGCTGCGTCCCAGGGTGCTCTTCTCGCCGATCTCATCATCATTTTTGCCCCTTGCCGGCTTTTTCCTGAGCTTGCCGCCCGCATTGTTGCCTCGTTTCAAGGCGTCCGGCAAATCAGCACTGGGGTTCTGCTCTAGGAATGAAGGTTTGGAAGAAGCAGCCGCTTGAGGGGCATGGATACTCGCATTCAAGCCCTTCATGTTGGCTGTTGTTGATTGATGAGAATGATGATACTTTCCGGTAGTCTCGTCGAATGATAATGATTCTGCGGCGTGGTAATCGAGATGGTCATTGAAGTCGGAGAGAAGAATGAGTTCACCACAGTCGGGCTCGGGGCACATAACGCTGCTGTCTTCTTCGTCTGAGGAAGGCGTGCCTTGGTCCGTATGCTTGGAAGGTATGGGGAAGGACCGTGCTGGTGGAGCAGGAGGCGGCGACGGGTCCTGGATGCGGAAAGGAGAGTCCGTGGTATGGACCTGCTCGAAGTGTAGTTGCAAGACATAGTCATCGGAATGAGAGGCTGTGAAGTCGCACATTGGACATTCTAGTAATGCCGTCGGGGCCGCCATACTTTGTGTGGAGACAGCTGGGGGCTGATGATCCTCGCAAACGGTCTTCGCCTTCTTGGGTGTGGGTGCAGCAGGTTGAGAATTCGTATGCCCGACAGTTACGGAGACGTCCACCTCAACTTTCAAGTCAGAATTTCGTCTTTGCTGGTGTTCCGTGGTTCTTCGTGGCTCAGGCATAACCCAGCCTTTCAAATGTAAGCTTCAAGAGATCCACTTCGTAGGCGATGACGAGGCATCTTCAAGCGGCACCTTGCTAAATGATGCGTCCTTCCGCGGGGCCAAGTGAGCGACAGAGCTCACTCTTAAAGTAAGTGAGAGATGCAGGATACCAGTGTCTAAGATGATGGAAGGCTGTGGATGTGTAGGTCTCGCGATGAAGGCTGAAAGAGGTAACCCTAACTAGCCGCGCCAAGACATAGCCACACCGCTCTACGGTCGACCAATCGAAAATAAAAGTTGAAACACTTCTGTAAATAGTCAAGTGAGAGAGTGTTGTAGATACGAACATATGATCTTTTTTGGCATGATCGGTAGTTGAACATGGTGCCCGAAAGAGCCTGTGATGTAGCAAGTCTTGAGTGCCATGCCAAACGATGCACATCACCACATCGAACTCCCGCCAGCAAGTGAAGTGCTGGAGCTTCACATGCACAACCCATATCTTTCATCAGCTATCACCACCGTTCATATACCCATCACATGTTCCCACAAACGCACAACAGAACACATCACGACCATAAACACATGTCATTCATCACCAACGCAACCAGCTCCTATAGCCCCAAAAATAATTATGCACAGAAGATAAAAAGCTTCGCCACCACACCAAACCCACCTCTATCTAAAAACCCAGCTCGATCGCTCGCTCACTGCCATTGCGCTCTGATTCTCCCCCACATGATCCGCTCAGGTATAACTAATGAATCGCTTCAAGCAACGTCTTCACAATCGCACAAAAAGATTTCCGCATTACATACCCAACATGCCATGTCATGAGAGACACTCCGTCAGCGCCAGTCACGAGGAGTCCTCTATCGCAAACAAGGGACAGCTAACAGGTACAGCTACACGCAGTCGCCGGCCGTCGTCTAGTCAAACAGCCACTCCCCCAATCTACGCAGGAATAGGCTCCTCCTCAATCACATCAGGCCCTCCATTGACCCCGTCCCCATTCGTGTGCTCAAACTCCATCTTCTCCTGTTGCGCGATGGCCTGCTGGCTCACAATTTCCGCCAACCGCTTCAGACGCGGTGTTTGTAGCCCTGCGGCCCAGGTCTTAGCTTTTTGTCTTTACCAAGGTTTTCATGACGGGGATGGAAAGGGAACTGGACTTACAGGACGGAGTATATGTCTCGAGTGCGGTGATGACTCGGGGCTCGGCGATTTCGTACGGCCCAGAATCTTCCATGTCGACAGCTGTTAAGAGCAGCACATCGCTCTTTTCCGTTACGCGGGACGCGACGGCCTTCATAATTTCGCCGTTGATGGGCTGCTCGTAGTCTGCAACCAGGTACTGGTTGAGCAACTTCTGGATCTGGTTGGGCGACAGCATCCAGCAGATGTCCTGGATAATCTCAATGTCGTTGAGTGTTGCTTTCTTGAGCTGCAGCAGCTTGGTGGCTTGCATCAGGTGCTCGAGCTGGAGCGTGCCTTCGGGCATGTCGTGCGACTTGCACCATTCCTCGATGCGCGTGATGTTGTAGTTGATCTGCAGACCGCGCTTCCACGACAGGAAGTTTCGGCGCATTAGTAGGTCGTTGAAGGCGGTTACGCCGACAAGGCGGAGGAGCTCAGTGACGGTTTGGGTGAGGATTGTGTCTTCGAGGTAGTAGGCCTTCATGGCTTTGTAGACGTTATTCAACAGGCTGAGCAGGTTGTCCATGCTGAATTGTGGCGAGCTGTTGGTTTGGAGAAGCTTGCCGAGGAAGCGATTGCTTTCGTTCGTAACGAAGCCAGGCAGCGACTGTGATTCGATGATGGCGGGGATGATCATCTTGTGGAGCTTCTTCTTGAGCACCTTCATCCAGGTGTGGTAGATGTTGAACTCAAGACTCTCCAGGTCGTGCTTGACGATTTCTAGCAACCTATCGTACTCGTAGTTGTCGGTCTTCTGCTGCTCGTACCAGTCTTCAGCAAGGAAGACGAAAGAGAGCATCTCGTGGACGTTGGACAACCAGAAGGCACCAGGGTTGATTGCTTCATCACCATCGTGCTGCATGACTTCCTGTTGGATAGACTGCATAACGTTGGCAAGGAACCGTTCTGACTCCTTCACGTAGCCGTTGTTCCACATCTCGGAAGTGACAAGGTTGATAAGGTAAGCGGGGAAGAGAACTTCCTTGTCTGTCGGTGGGGGTGTGGTGGTAGGAGAGGGAATCTTGAGGTTCTTAATGAGGCCGAGGGTGACCTCATCGTTCAGGTTGTCTTCATCAGCTAGGATGTTCTCCAGCTCCAGCTCGACGTTGTCCAAGTTAGGGTTAAACGTAGAGCCAGACAGGTTCTGGCGGTGTGCAGTAGAGCCGATGGCCATGGAGACAGGCCGTGGGCTGTAGGTCATGCTGAAGCGATCCTGGAGATCGCGGGTATCCGGACCAGCGCTTCGCCTCTTGGGCTTCTTGGAGGAAACGAGGTTGATCAAGCTGCTCGCACCCATTGTGGCATGGCCATTGGCCATCTCGCCGTTGATTGGACCAGATCGCTTCATCATTTCTACCTGCTCCTGCAGGTCCGCGAGCTGTTGCCTGAGCGACAGCTTCTCCGATTCTGTGACGTTGCTTCTCCTCTTGGCATTGTCGAGCTCTTCCGTGGTCTTCTTGAGTGAAGCGCGGAGTTGCCTCTCTTCCTCCTGCAGGTGGCGCATCTTGGCAGAGCTCTCGTCGTAGTTGCTCTGGAGCTTCTTGAAGTCGGTTTCCATGGCACTGAGCCTGGCGGCAGTGATACCAGCTTGGTTTGCCTCTGCCTGGAGCTCCTTTTGCCGGTTTTCGAGATCGCGACTCCTCTCCTTGTACGACTTGATCTGGCTTTCGTAGTTCTCCACTTGGGACTTCAAGGCCTTGTTCTGCTGTTTCATAGAACCCAGAGATTGTGTAAGCTCCACGACCTTGTTTTCCAGCTTGTAGGAGATGTTCTTGAGATCGCGCGCTTCTGCGCGGAGGGTCTTGTATTCCCGGCGAGCCTTCTTTCCTCTCCAGAGGTTCTGGATGATGACGATCTTCTTCCTGTATTGCCTCCAGGCTTGGAGCGACCGTTGTGACCGCCAGTTGCGCTGGATGATGCGGGCTGCGTTTGTGAAGCGCGCGTCCATGATGCCCTTGCGACACAGGAATCCCTTGGCTGTAGCCTGGAACAAGATGACCGAGTTCCTAACAAGGTGAAATTGTTTCCGGTCTTTCGATCCACGCCACACACGCTGGATGGTAGTTGCAGCCTTGACTTGCCTGGCTTCTTCTGCACGCTCGCGGGTGAGGAAACCTCGTGCCAAAGATTGCATCGCGATGATGGATTGCTTTGTTTCCAAAAACAAACGTCGGTAGTATTTGGCCCGGAGATTCTTCTGGATCATGATAGCGGCGTCGTTGAGCCTGGCTGATCGCTTGTTCTCAAGGAAGGCAAGCATGCCTGCGCGGAAGAAAATCTTTGTCAGACCCATTTGGTATTTGTCGGTTCCGTCGTTCTTTCCCTCGCCGAGCACCTTGTTCAAGATCGCACGCGCCATGTGACGAATTTCGGGTGTCCATGAGGATGACGGTACAAGCATGTAATACCGGAGCGCGAATTCTTCGTATGTCCACCTGGTGGGGTAACCGGCGCAGCTGATGCGAACAGTTTCGAGGACACCGCAGGCACGAAGCTGGCTAAGAACCATAGGCCCCTCGAATTTCCAGGCCTCCTTGGCTTCGTTGGGCTTGATGCATCGGATGTAGTGTACGTCGGTCGAGTTGATCGTGTTCATGAGTTCGATGAGGGACGACTTGAAGATACCACCTAGCGTGGGTTTCCTGTTGACGGCTATCCTACGTCCTGGAGCGGCGGATTTGGTGGATGCGGTGGCAGCTGTTTCCTTATCGCGGATCGTTGCAGCTACGGTGAGCACTTCGGTCAAGAACTTGTTGCTGGAAGCCTTGAGAACTTCCATATGCTCGTCGGGCACGGTATCGCGATTCTTCTCGATAAACCCATCGGACTCGTACGTAACATCCACAGCGTAATGGCACACCGTGAATGCAGACTTGCCAAATCGAGGCTTCTTGTAGAATTTGTGCTTGTCCTGCGAGAAGTTATGGTGCAGCTTGGTCACAAACTGCTCATCCGAACCCATAGGCAAACGAGATTCTTCGTCCAGCAAAGACAAGACACCGAGTTTGCCTTCGATAAGGTCAATACATGGCTGGTTATCGGCGAAATCAATGAACGTCCAGTCAATCTGTTCCCGGAGATATTCTTCTTGTTCGAGCTTGAAGACGTGCTGGTTGAACTCCTGTTGGAGCTTCTCGTTGGCATAGTTGATACAGAACTGCTCGAAAGAGTTCTTCGCGAAATGTTCGAAACCGTAGATATCCAGGACACCGATGAATGAGTGTGCGTGAGACAGAACTGCTTCGGTAGCCAAGCTCTCGTTAGTCCGCTCGACGAGCCAATCGAACAGACTTGAGTAGATGAATTTGGCGACTGAGTCCCGGACGACGGTAGCTTGTTGTTGGGTGAGGTTGGAGACAATTTTCTCTCCGCGAGTGATCAACTGTTTCTTAACAGTCCATTTTGCGAAGTTGTTGGGATCTATTCCGAGCAGCTGGCAAGCCTTCACGAGCGCTGGCTCATCGGGAGCTAGCGCAGAGTCTGTTCGGGTAGCTGTGATCTTAATGTCTCCGATGTGTAGAAGTGCGGCAAGCAGGCGGAACATTTGCGATTGCGTCTCAGGCGACACGCCAATGGTTGTCAGGGACTTCCTCGTAGCCATGAACTCGGCCTTGTCGTCCACCCCATCAATTGTCGGTGAGCTACCTTGGTTCAGATAGCTGAACTCTTCAACAGTCTTCAACGAAAGTTCTTGCCGCTCCTGATCCGTCGCACCCTTTATCAATTGATAGAAGATGTGGTAATTCCTCTCCTTCAGCGGCTGGAATACCAATCTTGACCGTTCCAGCAAGTATGTCCTTATCTTCGCGCCAATGATGTCTGTGTCCTTGTTGAACATGATCTCAATGTATTTACCGAATCGCGAGGAGTTGTCGTTTCGGGTCGTCTTGGCGTTACCGAAGGCTTCCATGATTGGATTGGTAGCAAGAATCTGCTCTTCCGTCTCGCTCATGGCATCGGCCTTTCCTCTCCGCTTGCCGGGGTTGTCGGGTGACTCGCGCGTCGCAAAGTACCGCATGATATATTTGGCACTGACTGTTTTGCCTGCTCCCGACTCACCAGAGACCACGATGGTCTGGTTCTTCTCGTCCCGCAACATGTCCCTATACATAAGTTAGCAATGTTCCCGGGCTATCCGTATGGAGTGCCGAATTTGCATTGATGCAATACGTATTGAGGAGGGGGGCCTTACGCAAAAGCTTCCTCAGCAATGGCGAACAGATGCGGTGCACCGTAAGACCTTTGCTTTCCGGCATAGACCTGTACCATGCCGGGCACGTATAGCGAGTCCACCCTCGCAAAGGGATTCGTTGCTATCAGCACGATACCGGAATATGTGTAGATCTCCTTCTGCAGATAGCGCAGCTTGATGGCCTGGAGCACTGCGGGCCTGTCAGTACGACTCGAATTTTCTGCAGACTGTCATTCCTACCGGCCGGTTCGTTCAGATGCGACAGATTCGTGAGGTCATCGCTGGCCTCGAGCATCGCCGGGTTCATCAGAGGCGGGAGGTTCGGGTCGTTGCCGTCCTGGATGGCGGCCAGTGTGGTCTCGACAGTTTTCTTCTGCAGAAGGAACCTTTCATTAGCATGACGCTCTCGCCCTCCTTTCACCATGCTGATAGCCCCTTCACATTCACCAGGAGACTTACCTCCCCATTCTCCAACTGGAAGACGAGCTTCACTTTATCCCCCAGCACCTGCTTGCCGGTGACCTCGGAGGCCACCCAGCCCTCGGCGGCGTCCGGCTGCCACGCCCGGGTGCCGACATCGTAAATGTGTGCCATGATGCTTCGTTCCGTTGCGGGCTCCTCGTCGTGCGGGAGCACTTCAGGGTCCAAATCCAAGCCTCCCTTTCAGCTTCCGAGCGGTCAAGAACGTCGCGCTCCAGGGCCGCCCTCGTTTCGGTGCGCGGGGGGGAAGGAAAATCGTCGGGTGCGTGCAGAGTCGCTGCGTCAAAGTAGGAGAGACATCACCGCTGCTACGGGCCTGCGGTCGTGGGGAGCGTGGGTGCGATTGAATGGAGGTTGCTGGCTCTGCTGCAGCAACACGGACGTCTTTCACCCAACTTTCCGCCGCTAAACACACTCACCGCCCAGCACCAAGCACGCAGGGGCCTCAGAAGCGGGCGGCGCGCGTAGCCAATCACACGCCGCCAGGCGCGAGGAACGCCTCCACCATAGAGTCTTGCGGCTGGGAACCGCGCAGGCTTCGTCTCACTATCATGCACCTCTAGCCCTCCTGCAGACACGCGGTGCCTTTTTTTTCTCTCGTCCTGCACCTATGAAAGTCCACATCAGACCGCCTGGCCACCCACACCAAAAAAAAACATTGCCGGTCGGCACATGCCAACCTCAAACGCGCCTCGGACACGCTGGAGCACGGCTACCCAGGCCATGCTGGCCCGCTACCAGACACAAAAATCAGGGGAGAGCTTCTAAAACATAAACGACTCTATTCAGCCAGGGAACTCGCCGCGCGGATGCGCAGGCCAGGCCCTTGTAAACATTACGTGCTTCAAAGCGCTGCCATTTCCTAAGATGAGGGCCTAAACGAGGCATGAAGCTGCCTCGCATCTTCTGAAACACCCCAGCGAACATCACCAGATCTGGTGCTTTTCCTACCCAACAACTCCCCATGTGCTATCCTGAAGGTATACAAGAGGTTTTTTGAACTCCATGTTGAATGCTTGTTTTGCTGCCTTGACACTGATAACCCTCTCCGCGGTTGAACAACATCTGTGTTTCACCATACATCCTTACTCGTAGATAATATGCGGGGAGTCGGAGCTTAATACAACATCCTGGTCCGGATACGGGCTGCTCATGGTTAGCATCGTTATCTTCACGGAGCCGCACGCTTCGTGCCGAAAAGACTTACATGATAGTTCCTCGAGGCTCTGGAAAAGATCCTTGATCTCCTCTTCTTCAACGCCACTAACGTCCGCCATGAGATAGGCAACCTGCGCGCCGTTAGTATAGCAATCTCTGGATAGGGGTCTAGCAAACATACCTCGCCGCGGGAATCCGAGCTCTGTTTGTCAATGTTGTGGTGATGGAGCACCGCATTGACTTGCCGCAGCACACCCGGAACGTTCTTGTGAATGTATACCACACGCACACAGTTGGGCTCGTCCAGCGTCAACGTGCGCAAATTGACTTCGGGCATGTTGACTGCTCCCAACGTAGAACCCTCGTTCACATATTTGACCAGCGCGTTACTGACTTCAACGCCAATTGCGCTCTGTGCCTCCTCGGTGCTTCCTCCAATATGGGGAGTAAGAATCAGATTCTTCAAGCCCCGTAGATCGTTGGTCCATTTGTTCAGATCGTTGTTGAAGTAATCGCCATTGCCCGCAGGCTCATGGGGGTACACATCCAGTGCTGCGCCTGCGATCTTTCCGCTACGCATGGCTTCAATCAAAGCCGGTATGTCCACAACCTTGCCCCGAGCGTTGTTGATCAAATAAGATCCCTTCTTCATCTTCTCTAGCTGTTCTTGGCCAATCATGTTCATTGTCTCGGGGGTCTCGGGTACGTGCAGCGTGACAAAGTCTGCTCGATCTAGAAGATCGTCCAATGTAGGCACCTGTTTCGCTGTGCCGAGACCCATCAAGTTCAGGATATCGTAGTATATCACTTCCATGCCCATGGCTTCCGCCAGGACTGAAAGCTGGCTACCGATGTGGCCGTAACCGACTATGCCCAGTGTCTTGCCACGGATTTCCCAGCATCCTTTGCTCACTTTGTTCCATGTGCCATTGTGTAGTTCCATCGATCGATCCGCAAGCTGTCGAGCGAGGGCGATGATTTCGGAGATGACGAGTTCGGCGACGGAGCGCGAGTTGCTGAAGGGCGAGTTGAAGACGGCGATGCCTTGACGGGCGGCATATTGTAGGTCGACTTGGTTCGTGCCGATGCAGAAGCAGCCTATGACTATTAAGTTGCGCGCCTCCTTCAGCACCCGCTCTGTGAGCTTCGTCTTGGAGCGTATCCCAATGACTTGCACATCCCGAATCTTCTCGATCAATTGATCTTCTGGCAAGCTGCTCTTCAAAGCTTCGACCTGGTAGCCCTGCTCCTTAAGCATGGCGACACCGGTTTCGTTGACATTTTCCAACAACAGTACCTTGATGTCCTTCGTGTCAAAGGGCTTTAGCTGTTTTGCAGCGACTCGAGCTGACGACGTTCCCTGGAAGCTAGCGGATCGCGCATCCTGGAAGTTGTGATGTGAGGGAGGTTGACGGAAGCTCGATGGCGGGCTGTGGAAAGAGAGGTTTGGACTTGTGCTCAGGTTGAGGCTATTCGAAACCTGTCTCGCGAGGTTGCTAATGCCTCCGGGGATGTCTTTGGGTGGGACCATGGCGGGCTCAAGGGAGAGATGAGTCGAATGCTTCTGAAAGCACTACGATAGGCAAGACTCAGTAGGATGAAATCGGTTTAGTATATTAGGAGCCTACGAGCAGGAGGTGCTATCGCAAAAAATACACTGGAAGAATGGGCTGGGTTTCGAGAAAATGGGTGAGTCGCGGGGTATGGTGAGCGCGTGAAGTTGAATGCGATCGTGGCGAATAATGTTAAATGCGTCACATGTTATTATGAATCCAAGGTACAGAAACCAAGGCCTTGGTTCAATTGACCCAGACTTTCAGCATTCATTGCGTGCTTATGATTCCGGTGAGTCAAGTCCAAAAAATTTCTCAACGCGCCGCATGATGCAATCCGCTACCGCCGGCCGGCACCTCCAACATCCCGCCAACTGTGGCGCTCAACTGCGCCAGCCACAACGCCACAGATTCATCTTCCATCTCCCCGTTTGCGGGGTGGCAGCTGTAGAGATCATCCGATTAAATATGCTTAATCCAGCCTATTCTTAGTACACCAAGGTGTCCGATCGGTCAGGTACCAGGACTGTCTGCATTCTCGCTAATGCAGGGCCAGTCTATTGCTTTGAGTCACATGAGATGGCATTCATTGTCTATCCATTGTCAGGCTTGCCCTGCTTGATCAAGTCCGTATTATTCCCTTGCAACTTTGCGTCCGCAGACAGAGTCCTCCTAAGTGAACCCAATACCAGCACTTTTGAACACAGACGTCCAAGCTTCATAGCTTCTCGGTGTTGGACATCGGCCATTGGTAGCCTGCGTATGGGCATCAGCAGCTGTTGTAACAGTGTTACAAAACTTAGGGCCTACCTGCTGCATCGCTGAACTTGTATCCGTAAGAAGATGTGAAGTCGTCCAACACGGCGGGGCCGCGGGAACCTAGGGAAGTTAGTTGTTAAGAATAATATGGGGGATTTTGCCGATGCAGTTCGTACCATAAGGATACTCCATAGGGATGATTTCTTTGTTGTCGTCAAGGTAATGAAGGAGAGGGCTGAAGATCCTCCAGCTGGCATCGAGCTCATCGTCACGGACGAAGTTGGAGTGATCACCTTTGAGAGCGTCTAGAATGAGCGACTCGTATGCCTCGGGGATCTTGAGGTCGGAGAATCGCCGCCGGTAGGTGAGGTCGAGCTCTGTGACGACTGTCTGCATGCTAAGGCCGGGGAGTTTGGAGTTCATCTTGATGTACACACTCTCATTGGGTTGGACTCGGATGACGAGCTCGTTTCGAGGAATGTCCTTGAAGATGCCTGATGTCACATCCTTGAACTGGATGCGAACCTCCGTCTTCTGCTCGTTCAATGCCTTGCCTGCCTTGAGGATGAACGGCACGCCGTCCCACCTCTCGTTCTTAATGTATGCAACCATGGAAGCAAAAGTGGGGCACCGCGATTCCTTGGGCACTGTGTCATCCTCCTTGTATCCGGGCTTTGTGCCGTCAAGCGACCTTCCGTATTGTCCGATGATGACGTTCTTGGGCTCGATGGCAGGCATACCACGGAGCACGCGCACCTTTTCGTCTCGAATGTCTTCGGCGGAGAAGGAGATGGGCCGCTCCATCGTGAGAAGCGTCAGGACTTGCAACAAGTCTTTGCGAGTTAGTTACCACCAGGAGAAGTGTGCGGAGAAGGTACTCACGGTTCTGCATGACATCGCGGATGATGCCAAACTCGTCGAAATAGCCACCTCGTCCCTCCGTCCCGAAGGGCTCCTTGAAGGAAATCTGATCATGCTTAGCATCATCCTCGCGTTGGCGGTATACCACTTACCTGCACGTTATCGATATGGTTCCTGTTCCAAGTCGCACCGAAGAATTCGTTACCGAACCGCAGGATGAGGATGTTCTTCACCATCTCCTTGCCTAGGTAATGGTCGATCCGAAAAATTTCGTCCTCGGTCCAGTCTGGCGCAAGCGCTCGCTGAAGCTCTCGGGAGCTCTGAAGGTCCTTGCCGAATGGCTTCTCAACCTATAACGAAGTCAGCGATAAGGTTCTCTTTGAGTTGGACCAAACAACATACAATAATACGCGCAATACCCTTTGATGGATAGCAGATGCGCTTGAGGTGCTGCGACACCGGGATGAAGACACTGGGCGGGAGAGCCATGTAGAACACCCTGTTTGTCTCCTTGCGGCCGTTCTCTATCTCCTCGAGGTGCTCCCTGAGCTTGACGAAGGATTCATCTTGGTCATACTGTCCGGATACATATGTGCAGAAGCCACAGAACTCGTCCAACTGCTGCTGGAGATCCTTTGTGGGTGTTTTGATGTAGGACTTGACCCGCTTGAGATACTCCTCGTGGTCCATCTTCGTCCGGGCATATCCGACGATCTTCACATTCTTAGGGAGGAAGTTGTTGCGATGCTACACGGTGCGTTAATGGGGGTGCGAAGCTGCAGACGAGGGTTTCGACCTACGAGACCGAAGAGTGCGGGGAACTGCGAATTGGTCAGCGACTGCTATGCGTATGGATAGATGCGAGCTCACCGTCTTCTTCTTCGCAAGATCACCAGATGCACCTAGAACCACAATGATGGTGTTGTCCTTGAGCTCGATGGTGCTGGATTGCTTCCATATCAGCAGTGTTTACAACGGGATTTTCGTCCACCGTCTCCGCTCAGTGCAGAGAAAACGCAGGTCGCTTGGCGACTCGCAATTTCAGCCAAAGAAAAACGCGGTTGGTGGTTCATGAAGGTTTGCAAATCTCGAGACAGCGCGTTGGGAAGAACATGCTACATACCTGGCATTGCCCTCGCCCTCGGCCTGGATAACGGTGTTCGCCATTGCCCTCGCGGTGCTGTGGATAGCGACCTCAGGAGGCCTCGAGGCGCCAATTAAAGGATGTGCTGGTTGAGTATGGAATCAGGGACAAAAAGGGCTTGTTGCAAGGCGGATGAGAGCGGATAGGTAGTCGTGGTGGAGGAAGCTTTCTGTGTAGTGGGGTTATTATCCGGGAGCCCTGGCGTTAGCGGGGCGTCGTGTTATTGACGTAGAGAATGGACAGGCCGCGGCAGGGTTAGGTATTTCGAGAGGGAGCTTGATAAAGCCCTGCGATAGGCGACGGGCTCTTTAAATGCGAGATCAATAATAGAGGTCACAAAACATCACTAAGCGGCTCGAATTCTTGCAAAGCATCTCCGGTTTACTAAAGCCGAGTAGCAAAGACCCCACCATGCCGCCGCTTTGCGCATCCTGCGATCACTTTCTCAGACAGCATGCTCGACATCTGTCTCACCTTCCACGGCGCGCAAGACTTTGATAATCATTGCGATGAATACAAGCCTTGCGAATCCGTCTCAGTGCCGTCACAGCTCCTGACAGCCTCGTCGCCCGTCGACGACTTCCCCTCTTGAGCCCTCCGAAGTCCGGAAGCTCACCCAGCCTAGGTGCAAATATTATTTCACATCGAAACCAAACTCCAAAAGCAAAGGCGGCACCACTGAGCCCGCGGTCACAGAACCCACCGGCTCCTCTCCCGCGTGCCTCGTGACCTTCCGGCACCTGTAGGCTGTCGAAGTTCTGACTGCAGCGTGGTCAGCACGTCGCGGTAGATATGATGTGCCGCGCTCGAGTTCTTCCGTGCCGGCCGCCTGTCTCGGACCTCCGTGTACTGCTGAAGGAAGCCGGAGATATTGTACATCGCTCCCCAATCTCCTAGGGTGACGGAAGCAGAGGTTTCTTCGCTTCCGTGGCATACATTTCCGCAGGACCCCACAATGTTGTGATCCACCCTAGGTACCAGGTAGCCTGAGAGTGCACCGTGTGCAGATAGGAGGATGAAATGCAATGCCTGGTATAGCACAATGCTTGGGCCGTTCGAAGCCGATTCCTGCTTCTGGAAGAAGGTGCATTCCTCTTTATTTCCTCCTTACTGTGCCTGCACGGGTCGTGGCGAGCATCTCATCAGACTGGGGGGGTTATTCATTAATGTTTGATCATTAGATTCGAAATGCAGCTTGGAGGTTGAATTGCTCCTATGGGAAAATGTCCATGGGTGCTAAGTGACTGACAGAGTCGTGCCAAGCTTTTAGCACACGTGATTCGGCTCGCTTAGCGAGATATCGCACACTCACGAACTTCAACCACGACGACGACTTTACTGTACTAACGAGCAGCACCACGACTTCGGTCCTGATACCAATAACACACATACTCCGGAGGCCAGGAAACGTCCGCAATGTCTGAGAAGTCCCACCGCCGTAAGTCTCCCCTCGCTGCGCTCGCTCTGCCGCATCGCAATTCGACGTTGGGATCGCGCAGCAGAAGGTCATCAAGTTATTCGAGAAGCATTGCTAACATTGTTTGCTGTAGTCTACGTCAAGTAAGTTCGAATCCTCTGAGCTTCCGTACTTCTCCGTTCTCTCCGAGTTCAAAAGGCAATATTTCGCATCGAATGCCTTCTCCACGATCGCACGAGCATCCGAACCAGCCACCAGGAACAAATTGGAGGGAAGAAAGGGAAAGGATACTGTTGCGAACTGCGGGAGACACCTCGCGACCCGCATTACTGTGGCAATTTGTGGTGGAATGGATACCAGGGCGCTGGACGAACAATGTACTGACATGGACGCAGGGGACGTCACATCTCGTATCAGCGAGGAAAGCGCAACACCAACCCGGGCACTTCCCTTCTCCAGCTCGAGGGTGTCGACAGTACCGAGGCGGCACAGTTCTACTGCGGCAAGCGCGTGGGTGAGTAATCTCATGCCGCAACACATGCGAATGTTTCTGACCATCATAGCCTACGTCTACCGTGCCCAGAAAGCAGTGCGAGGCTCCAAGATCCGCGTCATCTGGGGCAAGGTCACCCGTCCACATGGTATGTTTCATACCTAAAACTCCCCTATCAAATCTAACTCGGCAACAGGCAACTCTGGTGTAGTCCGGGCAAAGTTCAGGTCCAACCTCCCACCGAAGAGCTTCGTACGTGCCCGCTCGTCCTATACCGCAAAACAACAACTAATTGCATCCAGGGTGCCTCCGTCCGTGTCATGCTTTACCCTTCTTCGATATAATTTCTGCACAACATTTGGGGGAGGGGACGGCGCGATGAAGGCTCAGCGTGTGAGGACGTGGCGTAACCCGGCAACGGAACGAGNCGGCGAGCGGGGAGGCTTGACTCAGTTTCATTCATGGCATGTTCTGGCTGGTTAACGGTGTCATTGCTTTCGGGAAAACATGGCAGTGACAAAATCAATCAAGATTCCTCCCCAATATCAATGAAAACGATTCAAATACACCAATCCCCGTCCATACGAACGCGACATCTATGCAAGTGAGCAGGATTCACCTACTGTCACCATCACAGGTCGGCCTGCGCTCACAGGGTTTATTAGGCAGTCCCGTTTGGATTTCCTAGACTGCCATTGTGGCAGCAGGCCAGAATACTGACAGTTGCGAGACCCAATACATATCTACTCAGTCATAGTGACCGTTCTTCATATTGCTGGGTGGGAGTAGCCAATTCGGGTGTAGCTCTTCCGAGCTGAGCCGCCAAGTCGGATGCCATCCGTCAAGTTGTGGGGATTTGGTCCAGGTACGCGCGTCACAAAGCTCCCCAGCCATCATGTCAATTCCAAAGCATACATTGCAACGTAGAGTTGGTTCTGGCAACCGTCGGGGACATTTGACAGACATGTTCAAGTGCAATTGTTCTGGCATGCGCTAGACTGGGACCGGATAATTTGCGACGCGGCCGCGCTCGGGCCATGTTGTTGAAGATACTCGCAGCTAATTTTGGCCCGGGCCATCTGTCGTATCTGATGAAGCCAAGCCACAACCAAGCTGACGTCTCCTTACAGCCCGCAATCCTCCATACATATACCTAATACAATCAAGATTTCGCCGCGCACATAGCAATTCCCTCTTGCTTTCCCGTGTCACCCCAGCGTTGTTCCTATGTCGCACTCATTCTAAACACCCAATGCGCCCGTTCGCTTCTTCGTAACTACTACTTCAGGGACCCTCACCGGCGCGCACGCGAGCAGATCGAGGATGATTACTGGCGGTGGAGGTGGTGGCAGGGCTTCGGCGCTCGCGCAATGGACGGGCACGCCTTCAATTAAGGGCTCTTCGGAGTCGATGCGTATGGCGCTGCTCACCCTGTCCTTGGTCGGGCTACAGTATGTGCCTAATACCCTATATCAATTGACAGTCGCTGATTAGCGATTTAGGGTTACATGGAACGTCGAAATGACCTACTGCACCCCCTACCTCCTCGAGCTCGGCCTCACAAAGTCCAAAATCTCCCTCGTCTGGATCGCCGGGCCCCTCTCTGGCCTTATCATGCAGCCCATCGTCGGCGTCGTCGCGGACCGCTCGAAGAGTCGCTGGGGAAGGAGAAGGCCGTTTATGGTTGGCGGAACGGTCCTGGTGTCCATGTTCTTGCTACTGTTGGGCTGGACAAAGGAGGTGGTCAAGATGTTCGTCACGGAAAAGGAGGCTATCAAGAGCGCCACCATCGTTCTCGCTGTACTCAGCATATATGGGATAGACTTCGCTATCAACGCCGTTCAGGGCAGTTGTAGAGGGCTGATTGTGGATACACTGCCGATTCCGAAGCAGCAGCTGGGCAGTAGCTGGGCGAGTCGCATGGTTGCTGTAGGCTCGCTCGTTGGGTATGCCGCCGGAGCAGTCGATCTACGCCAGCTGTTTGGCCCGATGCTGGGAGATTCGCAGTTCAAGCAGTTGACGGCTGTGGCGGCGCTGTGTCTGTGCATAACGGTGGGCGTTACGTCGTACTCGGTCACGGAGAGGGTGCTAGTTAGCGATGGGAAGGAAGGGGAAGAGGAGTTGGGGCCGCTGGAGGTTCTGCAGACTATTGCGAAGACAGCCATGGATTTGCCGAGGGGGATTCAGGCTATCTGCTTTGTGCAGTTTTGGGCTTGGATTGGTGGGTTCCTTATTGCTCTTCTCGAATACGTCGCTGACATATCCGCAGGCTGGTTCCCCTTCCTCTTCTACAGCACCACCTGGGTCGGCGAGATCTACCTACGCTACGATGCGCCCGCGGAAGCCAAAGCTGCTGGCGACTTGACCGGGCAGGTTGGGCGTATTGGGTCCATGGCGCTGATTGCTTTTTCTATCATCACCTTCGTTATGTCTGTCATCTTGCCCTTCTTTGTGAAGAGCCCAGAGACGGAGACACTCGACTTTACTCCCCGTCCACCCGCGAGCATGGCTGGGTTTGTGACTGAGCTGGAGAAGTGCAAGCCTTCTCTGCTTACCGCCTGGACTATCTCACATTGCATCTTCGCGGGGTCCATGATCATGGCGCCATTTGTCCAGTCCTTGCGGAGTGCGACGATTATCGTTGCGGCTTGTGGCGTGTAAGTTAATCCTCCACTTTACACTGCGCTGTGCTAATGAGAAGTAGTTCCTGGGCCATCAGCTGCTGGGCTCCTTTTACTTTCCTCGGGGTCGAAATCAACCGTCTTTCCCAGAATACTCACTCCTATGGCCACCTCGGACGTAATTCCATCGAGCTCGAATCGCCCGTTCAGCTTCACCTCAATCATGGCTTGGAGGAAGTCTCAAGCTCTACGGGAGAGAGTTCTGGAAAGTATCTGGGGATCATGAATCTCTACACCACACTCCCCCAATTCGTTGGCACTGGCATTTCCTGGGTGGTCTTCTCGTTGTTGGAACCGGGGAAGAGTCCAGAGCTGTCCAAGGATACCCACCCGTCAGAACACCATTCGACCGACGGCCCGAACGCAATTGGCGTATGTCTGTTTATCGGGGCTATCTGCGCCATGGTCGCAGCGTTATCAACAAGGCGTTTGAAGCGCATTCAGAACTACTAAAGCGGGAGACTATCCGACGACTAGGTTCGGACCATTTCCGCTGACGTCCCAACACTGTTTACTCAAAGAGCGCGCCTGCTATTTTTGGAAAGGGCAAGTACGAAGGCAGCGCGGCGCTTCCCAATTTTTCTTAGTCGATGGAGTCGCTTTGTTCTAGAAGGCAGGCGTCGCGGACGGGGCAGAGCACCTCAATGTTTTCTCGTTTGGCTTTCCATGATACCAAGATAGATTTTCCGAGATAGAGATACTGCGACGGCCAGCGATGCGACGATGACATAGAGGCGTGGACAGAATATAGTTGAATCAAACTCTACCGGAACGGCCAAATTCGGCGATGCCGGTGAATGCTGTTGAACAGAGCGCCACAGGTCGAGCAGTGACTGCTGTGTACGCGTCGTGGAGGCCTCTGGGTGGACACAGGCGCCTGACTCACAGTAAGGCGGCAGGAGCAGAGTAATGAGAGTGAGAACCAACGCCCGAACTCGGCTCCACCGAAGCCTTTGGCCTCAAGAGCAGACGCGTCGTCCTTTCACTCCTGATAGCTGTCTCTCGACCATTCTCCCAACCAGGGCCCACCTTTTCACCTTTTGCAGCGTTTACATCACCGCAGGCGCCCCTAGCCCAACCGAGTAACATAGAGGGGCGACGCTAGCGCCGCTTTCCTTCGCTCAGCACCGCCGAACAATTCTTGCAGACATAACCCTCGCGCTCTCTCTCGACGACCACACCCTCTCCACACACTCCCTACAGCTACGGTCAACCGCTGAGACTGAATCAAAATGTCTGAACCGATCCGCAACAAGAAGATGGACAACATGACGGCCCCGTAAGTCGCCTCTGCCCCACACAGTTATAATTTTGCTGCCAGACGCACTCCCCGCCACAAACACGGCATTCGACGTTCCCAACGCTGACATCCTCCTACCAGAACACCACAGAACACGCCGGCCAACAACGCTCCCATCTCGTCTCGTGCCCAACAGCCCGGAGTTGCTAGCATCAAGGAGGGTGAGTTACCTAGTCTCCGTTCCTACCCCTCAGCTATCGCGCAACCTGCCATTTGAGCTTGACCGCTAATTCGGACTTTCCGCACACAGAGGATATGGAGCGAGCCGCTGCTGGACTGTTCGCCCAGAACCCGGCCCTCGTGCAGATGATGCAAGCGAAGCTCGGATCCCTCGTTGGCCGATCGAGCGGCTACATCGAATCTCTCCCTGCCTCGGTCCGCCGTCGCGTTGCTGGCCTAAAGGGCATTCAGAAGGAGCACTCCAAGCTGGAGGCCGAGTTCCAAGAGGAGGTGCTGCAACTCGAGAAGAAGTTCTTCGCCAAGTTCACACCGCTGTACGAGACCCGTGCAAAGATCATCAACGGTGCCACCGAGCCTACGGAGGAGCAGGTAAAGGTCGGCGAGAAGGACGATGAGGAGAACGAGAGCGAGGAGAAGGAGGCGCCCAACGCCGACGAGGGCAAGGACGTCAAGGGTATCCCGGAGTTCTGGTTGAGCGCCATGAAGAACCAGATCTCACTCGCTGAGATGATCACCGATCGGGATGAGGCCGCGCTCAAGGCGCTCACCGATATCCGCATGGAGTACCTTGACCGACCCGGCTTCCGCCTAATCTTTGAGTTCGCCGAGAACGAGTTCTTCACCAACAAGACCATCACAAAGACCTACTTCTACCAGGAGGAGAACGGCTATGGCGGCGACTTCATCTACGACCACGCTGAGGGCGACAAGATCGAGTGGAACTCGGGCAAGGATCTGACCGTGAAGATTGAGAGCAAGAAGCAGCGAAACAAGAGTGGGCTTGCCATTTCGTTATCTGCTGGCAATATTGACTAACTCCGAACTAGACACCAAGCAGACTAGGATAGTCAAGAAGACCGTGCCCTGCGAGTCGTTCTTCAACTTCTTCGAGCCTCCTAAACCCCCGACCGATGATGACGATGCCACCTCCGATATTGAGGAGCGTCTGGAGCTCGACTACCAGCTCGGCGAGGACATCAAAGAGAAGCTCATTCCGCGAGCCATCGACTGGTTCACCGGAGAGGCCCTTCAGTACGAGAACCTGGAGGACTTCGACGAGGGCGAATTCGAGGACGAGGACGATGAGGATGAGGACGAGCTTAGTGATGATCGGGAGGACGATGACGAGTCGGACGACGAGGTATGGCGATCTTCCTACCAGGGCTTTCCAGCGTTGACTGACTTTAGTAGGGTGATGGCTCGAAACCAAAGCAGGAGGCTGCTGAGTGCAAGCAGAGCTAATTGTTCTGATTTTCGACCTGGATCGCCGATGGGAGGGAGTTTGGCTCGTTATTCTCGGATTTAGATGCCGGCATCACGGTGCGCTTGAGATCTCTGCCGCTGCAAGACGTTGCATCACCCTTCCTGCCTCTTATCTCTTTTCTTCGCCGGCATAATACCCCCTGGGATATCATACGAGCCGGCGAGAACTGAGCTAGCTAGCCGTAAACTACTACTTTGGTTTCTCTATCTTGGCCCAGCATGTTCGAGGAGAATCACTACCCTACATTAGTGCGACAGTTATGGCTGCATGGCGCTATGCGAGTTGGGCGACGGAGAGTATGTATCTACGTTTCCTTAACATTGCCTGTTGGTGGCTACTTGGTTTCCTTTCTGCAGGCGATGGTATGGTTTTTGCAGTGGGTAGGCAGCACGATATTATGGAAAAAGTTCAGCAATTGTCTCTCGGTTGCCCAGATACGTTTAACATGTGAGATGGTGTTCTATCTGATGGCTCTCGACGATCCATAATTTTGGACACACCCATGCCCCTGCCGTCAATTGCCTTGCAGCCCATAATACCACGTCGTATTTCCCCACCGATATACGTGTTCGGAATCTCCGTTCAGCGCAGCCACCAGAGCCTTCGTGCGAGAAAAAGGTCCACCACAGCCCTTACATATACCGTCGTGATCTTCGCCGCGGAGATGCAGCTATGGCTGAAGTTGCTACCGACAACCAGCCAATCAGTACGAATATGTTTGTTGGTGGTTGAGGGTGAATGTAACGGTCCCGAATCGGCCAAGATTGAATGCGGGGCTGAATCGCGAGGCTGGTAACGTGTGGCGCACGCCGTGGGGTTCAGGATCAGACCCTGGGAAATTTTTTTGGATCGTCTGGGAAGAGCTCCAGAAGGCTTCTAGCCACATCCATACCACGCCCAAAGTGCGATCACGCTCACTACGCTCTTTTCTTTCGCGCCGGAGCCCTCAAAAGCGATCCCGAACCGAACAATCGAGCAGATACCCCCGCAGCCCACCGCGAGACGACCCCCGCGAAACGCGCAAGAGGACACGATGAGCCGCAAGAACCCAAACATCGTCATAACAGGCACGCCCGGCGTAGGAAAAACCACACACGCGGAACAGCTAGCGCAGAGCTTGTGCTTCAAACACGTCTCGATAAACCAGATTGTGAAAGATGAGGGGTTCCACGAGGGCAAGGACGAAGAGCTGGGGAGTTGGATAGTAGATGAGGACAAGGTAGGCTCTGTGGTTCCATTACACACCCTTCACATAATTTGAATTGATTTCGAAGATTGCTGGCAACAACTTGCTGATGCTCAACACAGCTCCTCGACCACCTCGAAGCCACATCCCTCTCCACAACTGGCGGCTACATTCTCGACTGGCACGCGTGCGATCTCTTCCCCGAACGCTGGATCGACCTTGTCATCGTGCTGCGATGCGATAGCAAGACGCTGTATGATCGGTTGGAGAAAAGGGGGTACAAGGGGAAGAAGCTGGAGGAGAATATCGATGCGGAGATTATGCAGGTGTTGCTTGAGGAGGCGAGGGAGAGTTACAAGGAGGAGATTGTGGTGGAGTTGAAGAGTGAGAGTGCGGATGATGTGGAGGGGAATGTGGAGAGGGTTGAAAGGTGGGTGGAGGCGTGGCGGAAGAATAACGTGCGGCAGGAGAAGGAGGGTGGTGGTGACGTGGAGGCGAACGGGCAGTGAGAAGGGTTAGCGATGGGTTGTGAGATGGTGTATGGCGTTTAAAAGTCTGGGACGTGGTATCGAGGTGAGTGTACATCTATTTTGGTTTGGGTCTATGTGGGTGCGGGTATATGTCCAGGCATTGTTCCATGGAGACGGCTTTAGCTCCCAATCTCAGATCCCTATGCTTCCACTCTACTCGCCAGCCATTCTTTCAGCTTATCCAATGCCTTCCCCCGATGCGAGATCTTGTTCTTCTCGCTCTTGTCCATCTCTGCATACGTTTTCCCTTCGTACTCAAAGCATGAGTCCCAACCTGGATTCTACATCAGCTGTCGTCCCTCACCTAACACCAACCTCACATGAAGCTGGTATGTTTACTTACCGAAGACTGTAGGCCCCCTACTCGGCACCAGCTTTCCGTCTGTCCGTCCCTGGAAGAGAACGGGCTCGTGACCTGGGCCTTCACAGTACGCGAATGTGCAGACTGCTTGGGCGGATTTGTCTTCGAAGCCGTCAAGGAGCTTGTGCATGTTGAAGGGACCGAGGGCGAGCATGAACCATTTTCTAAGTAGAGCGTTAGAAAAGGATGGATGAGAAAGATGGCAGACGGAGGAACGTACATGTATGGACCGGGCAGGTCGTTCATGGCCTTAAAGCAAAGACATGTGTCTTCTACCAAGACGGGGCCCTGTATCTAGAACAATGTTAGTCAGATGTAAATGCTACGAAGATCCATAGAACAACGGAGTACGCAAAGGGAAAGAACTGTTTACGTACAGCCTCAGCAGCCCGTCGGCACTTGTCTGTTGTCACCTCTTCAACTGTGCCCTGGATCTCAACAAGGTCCACGTTCTCATTCCGCAGCTCGATGACACCTTCCAGTATAGCTTGTACCTGCGATGCATCATCAGCCCTGGCTCCGATCCTTCATCTACAAGAGCGCTAGAGCACACTGCGGTCCCCACTCCCTACCTGTTGAAGGGGTGTAAAAGCACCCCTGTCAACGATCCGCTGGATAGGGAAAATGGCGTGACCCGTGACCCGTGACCCTCGGCGAATCCGCCGATGCACCAGCAAGAGCCTCATGCGGCTCGTAGCCGTTGCTCGTTCTAGACCTCGCCGAATCCATTGACGCTTGACGCATACCTTCATCCCCACGACCACTTTCGGGAAATGCCCCTCGGCAGCCGCCGAATACGAGGCTGACAGGTGGGCAATTCACTAGCTAAGAAAAGTAGCGCACGTACCTCGGCGAGTTTGTTCTTGTTCCCCGTAATGAAGTTGAGGTGCTTAGGGGCGGGTGCGGAGGGTGCCATGTCTATCTTGTTGAGTTTTTCAGCGAAATTGTTGGTGTAGAAGGGGGAGAAGAGGTCGCGGGCTGCGTTGAAGGGTTTGCTGTGTGGTTGTGGTTGTGCCTGGTAGGGATGTTGGACGAGCTGTTCGTGTAGGGCTTCTTGGGCCGGCTGAGTCGAGGGGTGGGGGAATGATTGCAGATGGGGCTGGAGTTGGCGTTGTTGATGCTGGGCGTTCGTGGAGGCGGGGTGATTGGCCTGCTGGTGCTGGAAGAATTGAGATTGCTGGGATTCGTTGTAGCGGTTCATCGCCGAAATAGTTCGGATCAGATATACAAGCCAAATGTGTAGTCGTTCCGTGATTTGGTAATCGATCGTTTGATAAGCGGCTTCCTCGATGACTGTTTCTCTCGCGGAATTAGGTACGAAAGTTGCAGCAAATTTAAACGGCGGCTGCAAGGCTGTCTTGTCCATCTCAATCCCTCATGTCTGATTGGTCACCAGAGACGAGTCGCAGGGCTGAGGTTACAGTCTGCCAGCCTCGCCGAACAAGCCTCGACGCAGTGATTACAGTCGCAAAGTCCTTCCCTTCAAGCCAGTAATCCCCGTCCACCATCAGCATGTCCAAGCGAGATCGCAACGCATCAAGACTATCTATTTTGAGTTGTTGTTTCCCACGTACTCAATTCGTGCTAGTATAGAAGAGGAATTTCTAGCGAGCGTAAGAATTCTAGCGCCCTTCTCGAATGCTACCGTCTCACTCTGCATCTCATCTCCAGCTCGGCCGCCCGATATCGCCGTCGACTGATCCGATAGCTCTGCATAGTCGTATCGTCTCGAGGGCCTCTCTGACCTGCAGCCTCCCTGTCCAACAGCGATCGATTTGCTGTGACGTAGTACTTCCCCCAAGCCCTACGACCAGGCTGCAGCGGGGCCGACGCCCGTCTCACGTCGGGCTACTCTTTGGCTACGCGGCTGCTGCGCGCGGCAGACTTGCAGACACCGTATCCCTGGGATCGTGGGAGCCGTCGTGCATGCAGCAAGCCCTAGAGGTTGATTCAGCACGTCGCCGAAGCCAGCCCTGAGGTCGAAGAGCGTGCAGGATCAGAAGGATGGGGGTACTCAGGGGCGCGTATTTTGGCGTGCATGCTTCAAATGAGGCTATAAGGATGGCGTTTCTGCCTTTGTGCTACTTGGTGCTCTGCAGTCCATTTCTTGCGCTACTATTGAGGTATTACGGGTTTGATATAAGGGATTCGAGGTTTCTACCCAAGGAGAAAAGCTTTTCAGAAGTAGCACTGCAAGCGTTCGTTGGACTGGTCGCTCTTCTCTTGCCGACAAGACTTATATCTGGATTTGCCGCTGGAGCAAGCCAAGATGAAGGGAAGAGGAGGGTACAACTCTTGCCATACTGGGTTCCGGGGTTTGGACATTGGGGAAACGTCGTGTTTGGGGGCGAGGGATGGTTGAAGGGTGTTAGGTATGGAAAATCCTTTTAATGGGCAGAAGAAAATACTAATCGCCGATAGAGACTCTGCCATCGCCAATGTGTTTGCCTACAATGCTGCTGGCCAGAAGCATTGCGTGGTCCTCTCACCGCATCTCCTGGACCAGCTTCTTTCTGAAGATCGGCGAAGTCTCCGGGAAGCAGATGTTAGCCAATGGACAATCCTCCAAAACGCGTTCAGTATGCCGAGCCGGATAAGAATCGACTATTACAAGAGGCTACCGGGCATCAGCAAGGGTGTAGAGACCGAGGTTCTGAAAGGCACGAACATGGAAAATATCGTGTCCGCATCATTATCGGTTCTCTCAGAGACCCTACCGGACCTGATCACCTTCAACTCATCGATCGTCGACCAGATGCAATGGGAGCGAGTGGCAAATCTTGAATCAACCGACGGCACTACAGAAGTCGAGTGTGATCTGTTCGCCTTGATCAACGAATTTTTCTGCAACGCCATCATCACTCCCATCACCGGTCCTCACTTCCCGGAATCGTACCAACTCCTTGCTTCGGATCTCGGTACCCTCAATCAATTCTTCTACGCTACCGCCCTTGGTCTACCTCGATTCTTCCCCTTACCGGGACTCCCGGGTGCGGTGCTGGCTAAAAAGAGATTAGTGCAGAACTTTGACAGGCTGTTCAACGAGATCACGAATCCGCCGAAGAAGAGAATACCGGAAGATGATGAGAGTTTGAGTGGAGAGGAGATGGATGCAGAGACACCAACTCCATTGACGAGGTTGAACGACTTCTTCGTCGAACAACAATTCCCGATTGCCGGCCGGACGGCTATCACGCTACACCTGCTCCACGATTTGGCATCGCAACTCGTGCCTTTAGCTTTTTGGACGATCTTTCACATCAACGCTTCCTCCTCACGACCAGGAGTAACATTAGACACCCAAGAATCTCCCGTCGAAGCCATCCGCAAAGAGACCAAGATGTGGGCCGAAGCCGTTCAACCACCTTCTATTCACCCATCCTTCCCCGCTCCTCCAGAGATATCCTTCCTTGGCGTGCCGCGCGTCATCGCCGAGACATCATTCCCCTACCTTCGCTCCTGCATCAACGAGGCGCGTCGGCTTTACAAAGCACCCATCATGACTCTTCGCGCCACCAAGCCAATCACCCTTACGGAGTCAGCGAGTCTACGGCCCGGCGTGCAAGAGCAGTGGGAGCTGGAGAAAGGATCGCTCATCGACGTTGGCGTCTCACAAACACTAATCAACACATCACCAGCGAACTACATCTCCCCTCTCACCTACAAGCCAGACCGTTTCCTGCACACACCTCCATCTTCTTCCATCACTTCTCCAAACGACAAGGATGAGCCACTGGTAACTGCGCTACTCGTGGCGCTTGTGGCAGGCATTGTGCAGCTGTGGGAAATTGATGCGGCACCAAAGAAGAGCATCTTTCAGCAGATGCAGGAGGCGCAGGCTGCGGCTGCGGCTGTAGCTCCGGGGCCTAAGGTCGACACGAGTAAGGAGCAGAAAGGAGAGAGAAAGAAGGGCATTTGGACGGTGCCAAAAGCAGTCGATGGGGCGAATATGAAACTTCCGAAGGGAGATGTGAGGGTGAGGATAAGGAGGAGGGAGGGACTCGATGAGAGGAGGACGTTGAGGAAGGGAAGGTAGGGAGGTTAGTGTGGTATTTCGGGGCGAAGATGAAGTTGATAATATGACAGTCGATGTGGACGTATGATCACGGATCAAAAGTCTATGGACCTAGCAAGCGAGCATGGCATCAACACGAGAACATGAATAATGAATTGCCGATGCCATTCGACATTGTTCTATTCAATTTACCGTCCCTCGAGTCAGTCCCCAAGCCATTGCTCCCAAAACCTTGATCCACATCTGAGATACCTGATGTCAACTCCCAAGCCTCCACTCTCCCCACTACACAAAATTCTCTTCCAAGTCAAAATCACAAACGACTGGAGCCTTTTACCAACACACGCTACTATAGTCTCCTTTACACTAGCCCGTCTCCGCTCACTCATGTTCTTTTCCACAACTGTACTCGACCGCTATAAGAAGCCGACCCCATCATCGCTACACAGAACCTTCCTGACCCAAAATCTCCACTCCCAAAACTTGACCTCAATTTCTGACGTTGTCCAACGTCAAAGTAGCGGTGAATCACCGGCTTCCCAATCCAGCAGCCTAAACTCACCCGGCACGCTAGAACCGCTTCCCCGCCAGCACCCAAACCTTGGAAGGCCATGCAAAATACAAGCCAAAATCGCGATCGTTAGGCATCCCTCCTACGACCGAAGTATGGCCGCTCATCGATCGGTACTCGTAAGCTCTTAGTTTCAACCCAAGCGCAATGACCTTAGGTATATGCACTCGCACTGCAAGGCTGATTTAGCGCGCGCGTGCTGTCCGTACTACGCATATCCCATAGCGTATGTCTGCGTATGCCGGAGCACATAAACAAGAGAATCTTGCCTATACGCCTGTTTGTTGCCGACCGAAAAGCCACCGACGAGTGAGTACATGAGGAACGTCAAATGATGAGGACTCAGTTCTCGGGAAGTTTAGATAATGCGCATAAGACCAGTCAAAAACGTAGCATCTGATTACATATGCGTGATGTATATGCCTATCCGATTCAAGCCGCTCCCAAGATCCCCGCCTTTACATTTTGTCATGTCCAAAGCTATCTAGGCGGCCCATAAGCCTTCATAGTCAGTCAGACATACAGCCTCAACTTTCGTACGAGCATGGAGGTACCCTGGGGGTCACTTCCCTGGTACAGTACGTATCCTTCCAGTACCCCGCTATACATCACCTACCAATCCATACCTTACTACTGAGCCTGCAACATGCCTCTTTCCCCCTCCCTCGTCGTAAGCATCCTCAGCATGCCTAAGCACTTTCCATCCCTACAACCCCAGTTCCCTTGCAAAATACCGTACGACTTCTGATGTTCATGTACATACGCGCCCTTTCCAGCATCCTTTTAGAAGCCCTTCGTCATCTGCGCGAGCATCCGAGCACCCGGCCGACGACGGCGAGGTACATCGTCGACGCTGCACTGATCACTTCACGATGATATCGCTGCAAGGTGTTATGAATGACTGCAAGCTCGCGTAGAGCTGCGCGGCTGTAGGTGCGCCCATCTCCATACCCAGCGACGTGGTCTCGAAGACAAGGATCAAGGAGTTGGCGGCTTGCGGTGTTTTCTACGGGCTTGCGAGTGTCGATCGCTGAGCTGGGGTGAGAGCAAGGTTGTGGTGGTGAGGATAGGAGGGGTAGAACACGAGGACAAAACGTAATGAGCGTCTGGGGTTGAGTTTGCGATACGAGACTCCGCACTTCTGGTGGCTGTTAATCTGGGGGATTCCATGTCCGATATAAGGGGAAATAGGGTGGGTTGTTGGGACAAGGTGCAGACATATAGGGCTAGAGAAACTGGGTGGCTCAGCTGCTAGGATCATTACCAATATGAGGGGAATAGGGCATGCTGTTGGGACCAGACTGCAGATGGATAGGGCCGGGGAAAATTTGAGCAGTTCAGCTGCTAGGGTCAAGGGAGATGGGAGTGACGGAGTCTTCAATGGGTTTTCATTCATGACAACGCACTGTCCTACTGTCACGAGATCTTGTAGTATAGTCCTCATGCCCATGCACGCCGTCACTGCCGCCGGAGAAGCACTCAGGGTTATGTTCATTTTTCAATTGCAAACATAACACCTTTTGATGCCCGTAATCATGTCGAAGAAGTTGAAAAGATCCGATGAGACTCCCAGCCTTGTTCAACCCTGACCGTTTACACGTTCTCGAGGACCGTCTCCTTGAACTCCCGCTCAACCTGACAATTTGTGAGCGACTGTGGTATATATGGGGTGTTATATATTGCGTACCTTCTGGCCAGAGTCGTCCTGGCTCGACTCGCCGTGCAGACCAAGGAGAGCGCCCAAGTCGAACTTGGGTGCTTTGAGGAGCTTGACCTTGCGCACGTGGACCTGCTAATGTCAGCCACACCTTTCAATTCCATCACTGTGATATCCACATACGTTCTGCAGCGGGTAGATGCCCTGGGTCGACTTCTCGATCTCGCGGCCAATGACCTCGGGGATGAGCTTCTGGGTGAGCTGAGCAAGCGAGCACGCGCTGGCTTCCCGGGTCATGATCTCCACCATCTTTTTGCGGATCGATCTAATCTGCGACGAGGCGGCGTATGTGGTCTTCTTGATCTGGTTCGGTCGTCGCTTGGTGAAGGCAATGGCGAAGAGGCGGAGGAGGTAGTCGTCGGTGGTCTTGACGACGACGTTGGCCTCAATGAGAGTTTGCCACTTGCGGACGAGGGAGCGGAGCTTGTCTGAGGTGAAGTCGAGGCCGTGGAAGTTGGTCAGGCAGTTCTTGCCCTGGACCTCGTCCACACGGAGCTTAACCTTGCGGAACGCGTGGTCCTCGTCCTTTTGGAGATCGGCGAGGGAGACTTCGAATATCCGACCCTTCAGAGCATCGTTTGCGTTCTTGAGACCGGTGGTTCGGTTGACGAGGGTCTTGCCGACGCTGCAGAAGCAGGAGTGTCAGTTTCCATGCCCGCTGAATGGCTTCAAAATGCAGCAGTGGGGGTCTTACTCTCGGATCTGGAAAGTTCCCGGGGCCTTGACGTTGTACCAGTCCTTCTTTGCGAATGTGTCGGTCTTCTTCTTGAGACCCTTCTTCCCCTTTGAGAGACGCTTGTTCTTGCCGACAGCCATGATTGCGACGGGGTTCGGTGGGCGGCGTCTTGGGCTGGTTTGGAGTTGTCGTCGTTAGGCTCTGCGAAAAGGTGTGTGAAATTCGCTTAACTGTGTGCGCTCGGACCATAACCAATCACGTGACTTGCCAAGAGAGCCAGGCCGATGCTGGGCCGATCAGGACAGACTCTGCGACCACATCTTCCAAAGTTCGCCTATTGCTTCACACGACGTTGATTCTTGCAATGGAGAATACTCATCTGCTTCATTATTTCATTACATGCGTTGGTATCGTCTCGAGCTATGTACGCTAAACGCTAAACCGATCACTTTTACATGGCGGAGCCCGCCGCGGAACTTCTCACCCCCTTCCACCTTGGCCAAAGTCGCCGCTACCAGACGATTCGACATCCATCCACGATGACGTGCCTCCCAAATCTACCGCAGTAGTGGGTTCGGTCACTTAGGCCACGTTGATGATGCCCCCACGTGGGAGATCTGCCTGTTCCTCGATCTCGCTCCATCGGTTGCCGCCGCCTTGCGTTCCGCTTTGTACGCATGCGCTTGCAACCCGCGCTGGACCAAGGACTCATTGGAGTCTATTTCGTGGGATACGCTGGTAGCTGCTCTTCCCTGGTCCAATTATGACTCCCAGCCGCAGCTGCCGCCACCGTCGTCACCGAACTGCTGTCGCCTCTCTGTTGAAAGGAGCGTGGTGGAGTGTGTTGGTAGTTGTTTGATGCTTTCGTCATCGCCACTGCTGGCAACCGGCCTGTCCGAACGCCACATTATCAACCATGAACTGCAGCTGGTCATGTCCTAACGGCGGTGTGCTCTCGATGCTGGCTTCCGTAAGGATCGTGTGATTGGCAGAACTTCTCAAAGTCCGGAAAGCTGATGTAGCCATCTAAGCAAAGTCAGACGTGTTCTTTGGGATCTCAACGTTGGACTCACCTTGTTGTCTGTACTGATTGACATAGCGAGCACTCTCACTTCTCCACATGACGGGCCTGTCCGACGCATACATTGGGTTCGTTTGCATCTCGTTAGGCCTGGCTTCGGGGGACGGTATTGGCGTTGATGACGGTGTCTCGCCTCTTGGTGTTGACGGCGATGATACGACTTTGGCGAGGAGCATCGATGCCTTTGTTGGGCTCCCACTACTCGACCCAGAGTCTCTTCGCGTGGCTATAGGACCGGTGGTGGTAATGCAAGGCGAAGATACCGTCGATGGCGTAAGAGGCGGACGACGGCTGCCTGATCTCGAGGCTGGTGCTTGAGTGGGCAGCGAGTAGTAGTATCCGTTGTTTGCCATGTTGTAGTATATTATTTGGTGTCTTTGTGTATAATGGTGGGACATTCGAGAGGGACACGAGAAAGCTGGGTACGACTAGGTAGAAGTAGAATGGAAGACGTAGTGGTAATAATAACGAGCTGGAGCCAGCGCCCAGACGCCATTCACCCCATACCACTCTGCAGGATAGACACCCCTGCCAGGACAAGGCACCCCTGCGCGCTGGCGCTGCATCAGCAGCCGGACCTCCCCACTCCACATCTTGGACTCTCGGCCCTGGTTGTTGCATGCGAAATGCACGCCGCTGAAAAACGTGGACCGTTTAGAAAAGCACGCAGCTAGCCGGCTGCGCTGTCATCCGTTCATACGCCCTGACTCCATCTCAGCCGACACACGCCCATCTCTCTTTCGTCTCTCTAGACTGCCGTCGACGGGGCAACCTGCTGCAGGCGTGAGTTGGCCACCAAGCTGCTGCCGACGCGGTCTGTTTAGTCACCCCCGCCTTCGACAGCCTTTTTCAGCGAGTGACGCCGGCGCTGGCTGTATTGAGGTCGCGCGCCCCTGATTGGCATGCCCTCGTCGGACCGGCAGAGTGGGTTCCAAGGCGGCGGGGCGCCACCACACCTCTACGCTGTTTGTTGGGATGTGGCACTGTAGGATCTAGATGTGATAACGTCAAAATATTGCAGCTCTCGCATGTGTGCGGAAACGAGGTCAGCCTGGACAATTTTGGCAACGTGGAACAGGTCCGGGATGGTTTTCCTAATCACTACGGCACCGCGATCCGGAGAATGAGTCTTGTTGTGTTGGAATGTTCAATAGTCTCTTTGCCCCACCAACGGCTATCCAATCAATAGGGCACTCCAGGCTTCACTTGCTTCAGATAATGTTACTTTATAAAGAACGATTTCCACGCCCTGTCCTGGGGTCGATCGCACTGATCGCTGCGAACATAGCAGATCAGACTAAACACTACCTTCACAGCATCAACGCCAACGCAATTGCCTGTACTAACGCGAGGAAACGGTCCGAAATCAACATGCCCGACAAAATCCTATACAGAGATATCTACCTCGATTGATGCTCATTGTTGGCCAGTACCTTTAGAGTTTCACACTATAGATCGCAGCCTGGCTTGTGCGTTCCTCCTCGGGCACTCCTCCGTCACCGCCTCACCTTCTCTTTCAAGGTGCCAACCTTGTCTCCCCACAGCGTGACGACGTAGCCATCCTTCGGCCGATGGAAGCTCCTCGCATCCTTCCGTCTCACGCACCTGGAAACGAGAGCGGCAGGTACCACACAGTACAATGACATAGCCTGCCGCGAAGAAGCACACAAGAAGCGTGGGACAGCAACAACCCCACGCATCGTCATCTCTCCAACTTATTTTGCTGCTCACGCTCACTCCTAATATGGCGCACCGTCACTGACCGCGTTATTTACCGTCCTTCTTCCTCTTCCCGCGCGACGATTGAGGAACAGCCACGTATAGTACCTTCGGCTAAGTACCCACCACCCACACCAGGTACCGTCTCACCATCCCATCAACGCTCGCAGGGGCGAGTACCATGAGGCATGACACTACCGGTCTCCCGCCATTCCCATTCCAATAGCAAACCTTCAGCATCACGATGCAAACCTGTTCAAGGGGCACTACCGCCTCGCCTCGGTGGTAGCCTGGCTGGGATCCGTACGGCTTGCTCTCCACCACTGGCGTTGCCATGCTTCCATCCGGAGTGGGGCGGACGGAGCGGTATCCCATTCGTGACTTTGTTAGTAACTTCAGCTGAGCTCACACCACTAACGGCATTATAACTCGTGGCATAAGGCGGGAGTGTTTTGCTAGTCGTCTGAGCAAGAAATGCTGAGGGCTTGCTAAGACGCGTGGGTGATGTTTTCCTGGGTGGACGTTGCAAGCGGCTGCCGCAGACGCTGAAAGACGCACTACGCGCGCACCGCTCGTACGAGCATAGACAGCGGACCTCACAGTTGCTTCAGTTGCCGATTTCAATAGCAACGCTAAAATACCCAGCGCAGGCTGAGAAGCTGACTTCTTTTACCGATGATGTTGGTATAGGTACACCTCGAAGCGGATGACCGAGCATCATGCCCTGCTGCCCAGTCCGTTATGAAGCCGCGAAGTTAGCTACCGCACCTACCAGACCCTAACAAATACCCTGCCGGTACCTGCGAAGAGACGACTATGCACATATGCATGGACACCCTGCAGCGCGGTTAAGGTTATCGTGTGACACCGCACCGTCTTCCGTACGCCCATCTCATGCCCACTTCATGCCCACTTCATGCCCCTCGAACCCCTCCGTGGCCGACTCTTCCGCATCTACACCACTTTCCAGCAACATCGTATGCAGTGCAACGTCTGCATCTCCAGAGGCCACACCATGAACCATGACCCCTCCATACAAATCCTTACGAGAAAAAAAAAGAGCGTAAAAATCCCCGCAATGCCGATCCAGAACTCGCATTCCCGCCGATCCTACCCGGAGACAGAAACCAGAACCACAACACCACGCATGCTGTCTGCAAGCTACCGCCGTATATCCGCCACTCTGCATCCTTCTGGACCGACCCCCTCCACTCCTGAGCCACAGCCAAGCAGGTCTACAGACGCTTTTGCAGCACGCTATGTAGGGACTAGATGCTAGATACTGCGAGTCCCGGCCTCCCAGCGCTCTCGATGCAGAACCGGCTGCGGAAGTGCAGCGCTAGAAGTTCAATTTCTTTTGCTGCGCTGGCGGTGCGCACGTGTCTTTACACACTAATATAGTGTACCGTGAGTAGAGACGGTGGGATATGGGCTTGCCAGCGGTTGAGCCCAAGCGGGCCGCTCCGATCACAGTACCGTAGTGTTGAGGGATGCTTGTGCTGTGTGGCAGGGCGGTATCACTGAGGAGTCACAGGGCCTGCGATGCGGGCAAGATGGTGGTAAGCGGGTAGGGCGGATTGCACTACATGGAACGAGCCTGTTGGGAACCGGGAAATGTGTGAGAGGGGCGAATTGCTTCTGCAATGTTTTGCTTGCGCGTTGCTGCGAGGCTGTCTACGTGAGGCGAATTGAGTGGTTGCGCGATGCGGGGGAGGCGTGGACAAGGCAAAGAAGCCGACCTGCGTGTCAGATGGGGAGGTAAGTTAGCCGATGAGCGTCTTGGGAGGATGTGTATAGGGAAGCCGGATGTGTGAGTCGGTGGCGCGTGGTGTTGAGTTTCTGCCTGGGTCAATGATTTCCAAGAAGCAAGCACGCCAATCGCCCAACGGCATGCACATATATGACATGCGTGGTACCCCGCGGGTATCACTCGCACTGCAAACATCATTGGTATTCGCCTTAATATTCGACCAGCCCCAACCCAATCAACCTTATCTGCTATCTCGAGTTTCGTGGGGAACGCGCTGCCTCTCCGAGTCCGGAGCAATCCAACATGGCTACATCCGAACGAGCATGCCTTACCGAGCTGTACAATGCTTATGGCGAAGCCTTGAAAACACCAATCGAAAATGACGCCGGTAAGAGTGGAAAGGGCAGATGACCAGCAAAAGTGCCAATGAAGGATGAGGCGGGTGACGCGAGAAATCAGTGCTGCGATTGGAGTCAGCGAGCTGCACGAGCCGAACAAATGATAAGAGAGCGAGGGAACATACGTCGATATCCTCCCAACCACGTCCCTTTACGTTCGCGAGCTCCTCCATCGACATTACATGGCCAGTCGTGACTGCAGGTTCCACGTCAGCTTTTTCATTCTATCCCACTCGCTGCGACAAGAATGCCCAAAGAGTATCAGGGCGCGACATCATTGGCACCGGGAGGGTGATTAGTGGGATGAGGTGAGGACAAACTCACAGTATCCTGCTTGAATCTTCGCATCGATTTCCACTCGGCTGTCCGCTGGGATCATCTCTTCGGGGATGGGTACGCGTTCGTGAATCGGGATACCCTGTTCGACAATGGCGTCGTGCTTCATGCTGCAGCATCGTTTAGTATCATCCCCGCAGATTACGACGACGACGAGACAAGGTGCAGGATGTATTGTCGGCTAGATGGGGCGAGAACTTACTTTGACATGCTGAGCATGCGGTCGATCTTGGTGATGCCGAGCCAATGTAGGATCTGCAGTGGTGTGAGCGAATGATGCCGGATCGACAGGTACCAATAGAATCTCCCGAGGCCGACTTCCAACCATAAGGCAAGGAATGAAGTCCGAAATGGAAAGATAGTGGACTTACATCAGGCATCAGAGCCTGGAACCGCATATCCTTAACCCCCGCAATGTTCTCCGTCCTCTTGAAGTACTCACTCGCCCTGTCTTCCCCTCTCTTACGCGCATTATACACGAGATATTTAGTCACCTCACCCAACGCCCTCCCTTCTTTGCGGAAATAGATGACGACGCCGCTGCCGCCTTTCTGGGCTTCCTTGACGGCCTCCTCAACGCCGAAGATCAGGTAGGGGCGGCAGGTGCATATGTCGGAGCCGAAGACATCGCTGCCATTGCATTCGTCGTGGACACGGAGCGCGAGACGGACGTTAGGATCGGCCATTTTGGCGGGATCGCCGAAGATATAGACTGTAAGGCCGCCGATGGGTGGCAGGAAGAGCTTGATGTCATGACGGGTGATGAGTTCGGGGTAGGAGCCGCCAGTTTCTTCGAAGAGGGTGCGACGGAGTGTTCCTTCGTCTTGGGCTTGTCAGTGATGTGATCGAGTTTTGGAAGTGAGGCTACTCACCGATGCCGAACCGTTCAGCGACGCCGGGTAGGTACCACACTGGCTCAACGGCCACTTTTGTAACTGCAAGCTCGCCTGTCTCATTGATACATATCTTGCCATCCGGAATGAGGCGGCCTTTCTGGACGCTCGTCTCCAATTCAGGAAGCTTCATGTGTGCTTTGGTGATGGCGATTGAGGGCCGGATCTCGACGCCCTCCTTGTCCATGACATCTTTGTAGAGCCAGGGCGCGAGATGACCCAGAGGATCCATAGCTACGATCTTCTTCTTGTCGGCCCATGTTGGAAAGGGGCCAATCTGCGCTGCTGGCTCGGTGTTCGTAAAGTCGGGCTTGTGGTCGATGTCGAGGTTCTTGCTTGCTACAGCGAGGGCGTGGTAGATGGAATACGAGCCGCCGTGGGCACCGATAGCTTGAGTATGTTAGCAAATATATTTGCATACATAAAATGAGATATACATACCGTTACGCCTACGGATAGTACCCGGATGTCTCGAAACAACGACAGGCCCACGAACATTGGGATCCTTATGGCCCCAATCCATGGGGAGTGGATCAACGCCTGATTGACCAGGATACGAAGTCAAGATGATCTTGGATGTCTTTGAAACACTTTCTCTCCTTGGAGGGGGAGTTTCAACATTGGCAGGTGGCGCATACTGTTGGCTAACGGCCTCTACAGTCTTCTCCGACTCCGCTTCCTTTACCTTGTCCGTCTCGACACTGCTGGTGGTCGCATCTTTGGCTTCGTCCTTCACAGCCTTTATACCTGCCAACATGTTCACGCGACCGTTGATACCGTCTATGGCTGACGAAAGGGAAGCGTTTTCCTTGCGCAAAGCATTCATGCCCTCCAAGATCTCCTTGAGGAGATCATTACTTGAGCTTTCGACAGACATGGTGGCCTCTGATATACCCAACGAACAACAAAGGAATGCTGTGAGAACGGAAGCAAAGTGACAGGTGCAACGTAAGTCTTCCCGTACGATCCGCTGTCAGTCGTGAACCCTTGGGAACAATGAACCGCTGTTTGCCGAGATATGGAATAGGAAGGAGCTGCAGTAGGAGCAATTTTTGAGACGAAAATCCGACTCTCTTCCAGGGATGGTATTCAATCTATAGAGCCTGCTATGAAAGTCAAAGCAGTGAAGAAGGAGAAGGAGAGAGAGAGAGAGTCAAAAGTGGCGGGAGGGGAGAGGTTGAGTTGACCAGCGCGTGCCGAGGTTTGATTGGCCAGCTACACAGTTATCGACGCTTTGGGCAGCTGCTCAAGGCGGTGAAGAGGGCTTGGCATCGGAGCTCCCCACCATTGGCACGTGGCGCATTGGTGACCCGAAACTCTTCCGCTCTAGCTTGTCGCGTATATTCATCCCGACCGTGGATTGCTTCGCGAACTACGATCTTATCACAAAGCCCGCGCATTCACGTACTCTCCTTCTTTACACAACCACGAACTCTGAAAAATTTCTCACTCACCATTTCACGGGAAATACTCCAGCAACCACCACCTGATATCACAACGCAAGCACAATGGTACGTAGGCGTGAACACCTAGTCGCAAGCACATACTAACGCCGTCGCAGGGCAAACGCAAGTCATCCAAGAAGCCCCAGGGCCCCAAGAAGGTGCGCAAACACAATACTTGATCTCGCGCCCTCGTCCTGACAGGCCACGCAGAAGGAGAAGCTTCCCACGACCTTCCAGTGCCTCTTCTGCAACCACGAGAACTCCGTCTCCGTCTCCATCGAGAAGAAGTCCGGTGTTGGCAACCTGCAGTGTAAAGTTTGCGGGCAAACTTTCCAGACAAACATCAACAGTATGCTAGATCCCAAAACTCACCTTTTGTACCAGGTACTGACTTTTTGTAGTGCTCTCCGCCGCCGTCGACGTGTACGCAGATTGGGTCGATGCCTGCGATGCTGTCGCCAAACAAGCAGCTACCAGCGCCGGCCCCGGGAGGCCTACGAATCGCGGCGCTGCGCAAAGACCACCGGCCGACGAAGAAGTCGCCGATGACTTCATCGTGGAGGACGATCTCGATGCTGAGGGCGAATTCGCAGACGATGACTAGAGGAATGGTGGAGGAGACTGGAAGACGGGAACGGTGTACAACAAAAAGGGCTACGAAAATGGAAAGGTTCCACGGTTTACTGGCGGGTGGCGCTTGCGGGATACCCGTGTTCTTCGGGCGGGATGGGGCGTTCATTTGCACTTGATATGGTGGCTTGCTTTGGGAAACCGTGGACACTATGTCACGGGTCACATTTTATGGATTGATTTAGGCTTCAAACAAGTTCTAGCATGTACAGTACCATTCGTATATGGTACAATCATCATCGAAAAGGTCATTCAATACCTCCGGTTGGAGTTTCAAGTTTTCGTTTTCGCAATGTAACCATGCAGCTGCCGACAGCGGCGCTCCATCATATATCGTATGTGAGTATGATCTTCTCTCTGTCTCTCCGTGCACTTCTATCTTACATGGTGTAGAACCGATCGCCGAAATCGCCCAGGCCAGGAACGATGTAGTTCTTGTCATCCAGACCCTGATCCACGAATGCAGTCACCACCCTCACCTTAGGGAATTGGTCAGCAAACTTCTTTGCTCCCTCCGGGCTAGCAATCAAGTTGAGGAAAAGAATGTGATCCTCTGGAACGCCCCGAGATTTTAGCACATCGATCGCCATGAGGGCAGAGCCACCTGGTGAACATTAGCTTTACGTACAGTATTAGAATATATGTAATTTGCTTACCTGTAGCGAGCATAGGGTCCAGCAGGAGTACCCATCGCTCCGCGATATCTTCGGGCAGCTTGTCGTAGTACAGCCTTGGCTTTGAGGTCTCCTCGTCCCGCTGGATGAGGATCTTTCCTATCCTCACGGATCTGCAGCAATCGCGTAGACCCTGCTCCATAGACTCTCCAGCGCGCATGATCGAGACACCACAGATCTTGCCCTCGAATTTGACGCCCGCATATGTTCTTCCAGTGGGTGCAGTGACCTCGTGCTCCACTACTGGCAGATGATTGAGACCCTCCTCCACGAGCAAACGAATGATGCGGTTCGAGTAGAAGATGAAGTCTGCTCGGCCAGTGTTCTTATCTCGAATCATTCTGGATTGGATGAGTGGACATTTTGTATTTAGTGAAAGCCTCTTACGTTAGCAGCGCTATCAGCTGAGGGGTCTGCGGCAGAATATGCACATTGTCCTGCGTGAGTGGAGTCGAGACGGTAGCAGTGGGTTTCTGAGTAGCTGGCCGATATTCAGGTCCGACACTCTTCGAGGGAGCCAGAGGCTGCATGTCGTCGGCCATGTCTGCGGTTGTCGTGCGTTGTAGATTCGAGCAGGGCCTTTCAATTGGTTTGGAGCGGGGAAGAGCAAATTTGGCGAGCCGACACTTTCACACTGCAATTGAATCGGCGGTTTATATAGACTTATGAAGTGAAAATAAGGAAAAGAAAAGGTTGAACTAGCAGGAGAGGCCTCGAAGTCCAGGCTCGTGACCATCGGCGACCTCCACCACTCTTCATTTCACCGCCCGCCTTTTCGAGACTAGCGCAATTTCCGTTTGGCGGGACCCTGCCTCTCCAAAGCCACTTCCGTCTGCGTCACTGTAGCTTTCCGCTTTCGCTCACAATCACCGACCAAGTAAACAGACCCGACAACACCACGCGCTTGTTCATACCTCACAAACGCAATCTATGCGAATATCCTCTTGAACCTTTCTTTGCTGTCTGCGCTTTCTACGCCTGCCAACTCATCGCCCAAAATGCGCGTCTGACCTGGCTGTCCGAAAATCAACATACACCTTCAGGACGCGACATGGCGGCCTCCATATCCTCTGCTTTCACAGCTGCGGACCGGAGAAAGAAGGTTATTACGTATGGGAAAGCATCGCGCCTCGTAGCGCCTGCACGACATCCAGATGAGGTTCCTTCGCCAGAGCGACCGCGGAAACTTGCTGCGACTTCGAACGCGCAAGCCCAGCGCCATACATCTAATCTGAGCGCACCAGGCTCTTCATACAGAAGCCGCTCGAACATACCACCGAAGTCAGCCCCAGATCTCGACGTCTTCGATGTACCCTCCGAAAACGAAGCCCCAGCCCGGACGACCGTTGCTCCTCTGCGGAAACCCTCAAAGCCTTCAAAGGCCGATGCCGATGTCTTTGACGTGCCCTCTTCCGGAGAGGACACACCACGACCGAATCGCCGACCCACGAAGATCGCGGTTGTACCACGAAGCACGGAGACAACACACACAACGGCACCGAGACACAAAAAACAGCCTTCGCGAAAAGACCCACCGGTCGCGCCTCCTCCCAGTGACCACGGAGTCGCACAAAGTCAAGCGAAGAGCGTGCAGACTACACAAATGTCGAGAACCACCAGAGCGCAAAGTGAGAAGCGGGACACTGCAAAACCAAAGACAACACCGCAAGCAAGAACTCAAGACGCAACAAAGTTTTCTAAGACGGTGGCACAGAAGAATAGAAAGACGGAGCTTGCGGGCCCAAATGGAAAGGCTTCAAAGGAACCTACAAAAGAGAAGAAAGACGATTTCGACATCTTCGACGTGCCCTCAGAGGACGAAACGACCGCTCGAGCCCCGATTCGTACCCTACGAGCGCCGCTCAGCAAGACGAACGTTGCAACAAATACACAGCGCTGGGCGGCGCGCTCTCGAGAGCCGTCGGTCGACACAGACGATTCGACGACAATCAAGAAGCGAAAACGGCAAGGATCCCTCTCATCTAACGCAACTGTCAAGGCCGTTGGACCCATAGAGAGGGAACTAGAAGCTTCTGTGCGGCCTAGTCGAAAGTATCAGAAAAAGGAGGGCACTGTGTCTCCGCAACCAGTCGAGGCAAATTTGGAAGGGCCTTCCGCTCCACCCCAGCAGACCGAAGCCCAAACGCCCCCTGTCTATAACCCGAAGCGAACAAAACAGCGAACAGGCCCTGTTATCACACGGCCTACGATCACGAAAGGGCAGTCCTCGCCGGCGAAATTGCACCATATGCTTGCTGTTCGTTCTCTAGCGAAGCCTTCCCCTATCCCGGAGACTTCTGAAGTGGGCATGGTAGACGATGAAACCATGTACGAAATTCCAGGCCCATCGACACCCGTCACACACGTAAAGAGGAAACTGTCGCCGGGCACTGTGACACCTCGCCAGCAGGCTATATTCGACAACCTGTTGGGAGACTCGTCGGATTCGGCGACCACAATGCCGAAGATCTCGCGTCTGAGGCTCACTGATGCAACACCCAAGGCGGGTGTTGCAACTTTGAGTCGGTCATCCTCTGATATTCCTCAGACTACGCATACCCGCCGAAGCAAGCTCATCAGTGGGTTACGGCGGGATGTACAGAGTTCAGATGACAGCGAGAGCGAGAGCGACGAGGACCCCGAGGAAGATATCACAGAGATATCTGAGGTGTCTGTGCCGTCCGCAGTCGCTAAAGAAAATGCATCGGCAGCTGAGATTGCTTCGGACGAGATGGATGTCGATCCTGCATCTGCTTCGAACTCACAAGCATCCCAGAGCGCTGTGCTCATGCAGAGCAGCACCAAGGTCACGTACGCCAAACAAAGGTCGTACCTGGAGGAGTCACTAGACGACAGTCTTCTGCTTGCAATGGATCTCGACGAAGACCTAGGTTTGGGAGAGACCTGCCCTCAGGACTCTCTCTCCGAAGACGAAGACTCCCAAGTCCGTGGGATCCACGAACTGCGTCGAAAAGGCCAACAGCACAGATTCTTGACAGAGGCCCAAAGCTCTATCGATGACATTACCGGCAAAGGCGGTCTAACGCTTTCTCAACGACGAAGCGCTATGATGGAGCTTGCTACGCAAATGGCGGATAAGAAGTTTATGCAGCAACTTCTTGAGTCAGCTTTGACATATACCCTACTCGAAAGCGTCCGCTACTCCGGAGACATGGTCTTGGACTTTGCAGCTACGGCTGCTACACTTTTCATTGCCGAGGCCCAGCCAGGTTACGCCATTTTGGAGCAGATACACAGTTCTACTATGAAGACTTTGGTAAAGATGTTGGACTCAACTCTGGATATCTATCGAATTGCGAGGGACAGGAAGACGAATATGGCTCGGTCAGCGCAGGATACAGTGGCCGAGTTCCGCGGCCTCGTCATCGGGTCTGCGAGCTCAATCTCTAACGAGGCTTCGAAGCTCTCTCCGCAGGAGCTCAGCATAAAGACTCTGGAGGTTCTCGTCCTAGGTCTACGTAAAGCGGGTAGCACGGAGGTGCTGGTTGAGGAAGACGTTGCGACGAAGCTCATCGGTATTGCCGCGCAGCCAGTTCAGCGCCTCAAGGCAGGAAAGGGAACGCCCGATGATTTCGCAACATTGACGTCAATTTTTTCGATTCTGGAAGCCTCATCGGTGTCTGACGGAAGACGAGCTACGTGGTCGAATGAAGTTCTGCAACGTTTGGCCGATATTACACCCGTATGCTTTGAGACAGACGTTTCCTCACCGATCAAGTTGGTCATCCGCCTCTGCATGAACTTGACCAACAACAAGCCAAAAGCCTGTCAGCCCTTCGCCCGGCCTACCTTTGTGATACCTTTGGTCCGGAGTATTGGTCGTAGGTTTGCACTGTTGGCTGAAGAAAACGACGAAGAGAAGAGGAATGAGTTGAGAGAAGACTTGGATCTCAGCTTGGGCGCCATGATCAACTTTGCAGAGTTTAGCGATGAGGCGCGAACGAGCGTGGTACAAGAGGGTGACGGTTTGATCAATGAGTTGGCAAAGACCTTCCTGGATGGATCGAAGAAGGTCGATCAGGTATGTTCATTTCCTCACCGTTCACAGTATTCCACCACCGCTAACGAACAACAGGCTGAATCACTGGAAGCATCTCGATCCAACGTCACCATTGGCTACCTCGCCGTACTCTTGGGCAATCTCTGCCTCAACACCGTGGTCCGCGGAACGATTAAACACCAAATGCCGAACAAGAGCTTGAAGCTGCTCATCGACCGCGTCAAGCAATTCGTCGCATTCAACCAAAAGCTCGACGAGAAATACACCGAATTTGAGGGCGAGGAAGGAAGAGAAGCCCTGCTCAACTTCACAAAGCGGCTCATGCTCGTCGTGGAGAAATTGGAGAAGGCCGGCGCTTAAGCGCACCACTACTTTGGTATCTAAACCTGGAGCCGTTGTCGTGTACAGTTACGACACGTTGGGAAACATGCACATAGGGGTATGCGTTGGCGTTTGAAAGGGATTTTGTTTGTCTTACCCGTCATTTCTGCATCATTGCACAGGCGTTGGGCTGCGTTGGCACAACCGGTGGGTTCGGCCCTCCCGGTCTGGCAGGCTTCTAGAAGGAATGAGATACCCCACAATCATCCATGCGAGTTTGAATTTCCCCAGACTTGGTTTGTTCCTGGGTGGTGTCGGGGTGGGTAAACGGGAGTCAACGGGATATGCAGGTCAAAACGGTTCTTTAGGCGGATTTGCCTGCTAGCCTAGGCTATATTTTCCTTTGTATATGTATGTAGGCAGAGACGGACATGGCAATTGGACGCGCGATCCGATCTAGCACGCAGAAGTAGAACCGGATTCCGCTGTGCTATAATCTTGATACGCTGCCGTGTTGTGTAGCGGCATGTACTACCGAGGTCGCTTCGGAGGTTGCTCGCCGACGGGAATACAAGATTGGCATGTGGAACGACGATGTGAGAAGTAGATGTGCCGGCCTAGACGGGACCACACGTACTACGCTAGAGGCTGTATACGCAGCAGGGATCGGGTGGTGTTTTGCCACGATGGCTAAATCGAGGACTACATACGGTGGTGATTGGGTTTTAGGGCTGATGGACAGCTGCGAGTTCCAGCGATCTGGGAGGGATGACGCAAACAAACAGCTACGCGGCACCACAGCGGGAAGATGCTGAAGAGGTGCCGACGGAACAGCACTGTGCGCGTTGCTTTTGGGGACGTCCCATGCATGGACTGCCAACTTGGGCATCTTCCCAGGCACCGCCAAGGGCAGTATTCGGCGAGCAGCATGCAGCAGCTACTTTGATCGGGTAATGTAGTACGCTGGTACGCCTGCGGGCGCCGGGGATGCGGGTTGACAACTTTTTTTTTCGCAGACAAGCTCCGAATGCTGTTAGGACAAAGAGAGGTAGATGGCTTGTCAGCGGGCCCGCTAGCGTTGCTCCTTCGAATAATCATGTAGTGGTGAGCGAATGAAGGGGGTTCAATTTACGTACGGGATGGATGGAAGGGTGTGCCCAATTCGAGATGGAGGTGCATTTACGGTTCTGGGACGGGTAGAATGACGGCATAAGGACGCGCTTCCTCGACTTTTTCCCTGTGCACTCTTGTTTGTTCTCTCTTGCAACCTGTGGTGTGCTTCCCCAACATCCCCATACAAAGCTCCCCGCGGTCGGTGAGGTCCAACCAAAAGAAGCAAGCAGGTCACAGCACTTTCACAGGCGGATCCGAACGAGCAGCTGCGGCTTGACGGCGTCATTCACGGTTGGGTCTAGCGGCAGGAACCAGCCCGAGGGCCAGGCATCAGCATCTCACGATTCAAAACCTCGACAAGACCTCCACACTGGCGAGCCGCTCCGCCGCCGCACGAGTCCCTCGCAGCATTGCTAGCACCACCATGCCGGCTCCGAAGCAGCGGAAGATTGCTATTGTCGGCAGTAGAGCTGTCGGTACGTATCCCCCAGCTTGCCTTGTCGCTGGGCTCGCTCCGCTCACGCGTTTTCCACGTGAAGGAAGTTTGGTGGGGAAGCATGGTCTGACCAACGAGCAGGCAAAAGCAGTTTGACGGTGCAATTCGTCGACGGCCACTTTGTCGAGAGCTACTATCCCACCATCGAGAATACCTTCAGCAAGGTCATTAAGTATAGGAACCAGGACTATGCGACGGAGATTATCGATACTGCTGGACAGGTACGCAGCCCACGCTTCTTTGAGGTTTTCCTCCACATTCGCGGCCCCGCCCCAACACGCTTCGCACCTGGCAACAACGCGGACATGTCATTCTGGGGATTTTTTTTGCGGGCATTAACTTTGGGACTGGGCGTGAAAAACAAAAGCTAAGGCTTTCTGAGGAACCCACTGACCAGGACGCGTTCCAGGATGAGTATAGCATCCTCAACTCCAAACACTTCATCGGCATCCATGGCTACATGATTGTCTACTCGGTGGCCAGCAAGCAGAGCTTCGAGATGGCGCGGATCATTCGCGACAAGATTCTGAATCACTTGGTACGTCTTCCTCTCTTTTTCCTTCTGCATTCTTCCTCCCCAACTTCCAGTTCCTTGTGCTGACGCCGTGTTCCCCAGGCCGCCGAGTTCGTCCCCCTCGTCATCGTAGGCAACAAATGCGACCTGCGCCCCGAGCAGCGCCAAGTGACGCCCGAGGACGGCAAGAAACTCGCCGAAGAGTTCAAATGCGCATGGACGGAAGCCAGCGCTCGATACGACGAGAACGTACAAAAGGCATTTGAGCTGATAGTCGCCGAGGTGGAAAAGAGTCAGAACCCCGGTGAGCCCGCTGGCGGGAGCAAATGCATAGTCATGTAAAGCTTTTTATGTGGCTGACATTTCTCTACTGCACAGGTGAGGGCGAGAAGAGGGAGATCTGGAAGCAGAATGCGAGCTTGAAGGAGAAGGCGTCGGAGATGCACAGGGAGAGGTGCAATCCGTCGTGATGATGCGGTACATGGGGAGGCACAGGTGTTGGAGGTGGGTTATTTCTCTTGGTTTTGGGCTAGATGGCATAGAGGGTTTGGAGACTGGCGTGTTTTTGGTGTGGTTATTATTCCCCTCTACGAGGCGTAATGGTGTGGTGGTGGTGTAATGGGCGTCATTGGTACTTTCTCTCTCTTTGGGTCTGGCACCGCATACTTGGCTGTGTGACTGCTTCATGGCTTTCTACTGCGATGCGGATAGACGACAAATGTGATACGATAATGCAAACAACTTCTTCTCACCGCTACATGATCGTGCGTTCAACGTACTGCAGGTCTTGAGGGCCACTCGAATGCCCACGCTTCGGCACGACGCTGGCGCACCTGCGCCAAAGCACTGGCCGTCTCTGCATTAGGAAGCTCTGAAGCTTTGACGAAGATAGTGCTATTTTCAACGGTTTTCCCCTATTCTTACTTGTATGGGCAAGTATCCAAGAAAAAGCATGAGGCTACTCGGAGCTTGCTGCACCGAGCGCGCGTGCTTGCTTTTGGCATCCAGCCTTGGATGGGACATTCACGCTTTGACGCACCGCCACCGGTGCCACACTTGCCCCGCTATGCACCAGCCACCGGTCCCTGAGTCAAGCGACAACCAGCACAGTCACAGGCTGGGAGCTTGAGCACCAAAGTTTCCAGACACACGACAATTCGACTGAGGAGTGAGTTGACGACAGCACAATATGCTCGACGTGTAAGTGTATTCGATGCCACCAGATTGCATTTCCCCAGCTGGAAATTTGCGAGTACTGACCTGCGGGGCACAGCAACGACTTCATCGCCGAGCGGGGCGGCAACCCCGACAAGATTCGCGACAGCCAGAGAAAGCGCAACGCGCCTGTCGAGATCGTTGACGAAGTCATTAAGGACTTTGAGGACCACCGACAAAGTACGAGTTCCCACCTCTCCCTTTCCCATTCCTTCTCCGCTTCAATTGCCCTTTCCCCAATCTGCCTGGCTAAACCCCCCCAAGCACAATATGCCGCCACACAAATCGGCTCCACAATCAACGGTATCCAGAAACAAGTCGCGCAGAAAAAGAAGGCCAAAGAATCCGCCGACGACCTCATCGCCGAAATGACCAAACTCCGCGAACAAAAGAAAGCTAAAGAAGACGAAGCCGCCGCAAAACTCGTCAAGCTCCTCGCAAAAGTCAAGACAATCGGCAACTACGTGCACTCTTCCGTGCCCGTGTCCACCACCGAAGACGACAACGCAGTCCTCAAGACGTGGTCCCCCTCCGGCGCCGCACCCGAGCCCATGAAGGACGGTATACCGCACCACGGCGTGCTCACGCGGCTCAACGGGTTCGACCCCGAGCGCGGCGTCAAGATCGTGGGGCACAGGGGGTATTGTCTGATTGGGTATGGGCTGTTCTTGAATATGGCGCTGATAAACTATGGGTTGGAATTTTTGTTCAATAAGGGGTATACGCCGAACCAGCCGCCGTTTTTTATGCTAAGGGAGCAGATGGCAAAGACGGCACAGTTGAGTGATTTCGATGAGGAGTTGTATAAGGTTACGGAGAAGAAGGACAGCCCAGAGACGGATAAATACCTCATTGCGACCTCTGAGCAGCCCATCTCCGCCCTGCACTCTGAGGAGTGGCTTGGTGCGGCGGATCTGCCGATCAAGTATGCGGGGTACTCGACAAATTTCCGCAAGGAGGCCGGTAGCCATGGGAAGGATGCGTGGGGCATCTTCCGTATCCATCAATTTGAGAAGGTGGAGCAGTTCCTCATCACGCATCCGGAGAAGAGCTGGGAGGCATTTGAGGAGATGATGGCTACGAGCGAAGAGTTCTATCAGACCTTGGGATTGCCGTATCAGATCGTGGGAATCGTTAGCGGGGCGTTGAGTAAGTGGACGGAGAAAATTCGGATGGGGGATGGGTGCTCACAATGAACAGACAACGCGGCATCCATGAAGCGCGACCTCGAAGCATGGTTCCCCGTCACCGGCGGCGGCGAGTACAAGGAACTCGTTTCCTGCAGCAACTGCACAGACTACCAGACGCGAGAGTTGGAGATCCGGTTCGGTGTCAAGAAGCAGACACAGACGAGAAAAGACTATGTTCATGCGCTGAACGGAACACGTAAGTCACATATCCCCTAGTCTTTGGCCCATCTCTCCTCGTTGGTAGTGGGAGCTGATGAGATGATAGTGTGCGCAACCGAACGAACACTCTGCTGTCTCCTCGAGAACTTCCAGACCCCAGAGGGCTTCAAGGTGCCGAAGGTGCTGCAGAAGTATATCCCTGGACAGCCGGAGTTCTTGCCGTTTGTGAAGGAGTGGAAGCAGGAGAAGGAGTTGCCGGTGAGGACAAAGGTGTGAACATGGACATACATTTGTTTCATTTGTGGGTCATAGGGAGTCAGGTTTTGCAAGGAGGATTGTGGGATGAAAAGCATAGGATGTGTGCAAGGGGGTTGATAGAAGGGTTGAAATATCACAGATCTTGCTGAGTCTGTTACAATGACCTATCCATGTTTCGACGAAAGGTGGTGGGCTATTTATCTTTACGTGCCTCGTGATATGCTTTCTTTAGTGCCACATCCGCTCATCTTAGGTGTTCTGAATATCTCATGTGATGACCGCCCAAGCTTAGAGTGAGGGCGGGGAGGACATGGGATGAGGCAGGGTTGCGGGTATTCAGGGTATCAACAATCACCCGCTCACTGTGGCGTTAGTAATTATTGGTTTTCAGCAAGAGATACGTCGGATCATCAAGGCGAATAACGTTCAAATGTAACTTGCACTTGGGCTGGACTTGATTTGGAGGTAAAGAGACTGGGGAATAGGATAGATCGAAGCTCAAGGGAGTGTACTTGTGATTTGAGTTTGGGAGGCACACTGTTTACCTATTCCCCCACTTCAACTGTACTTTCCAGGCTTACGAATTACAAGCGTCGGAAGGTACGCCAACGCATGATGACAACTCGCGCTGCCCATGGCCCATTAATACGTCCTTCGTGACCACGTAATGTACACGCCGCCACCATCATCTTTGAACTTGTTCTGATCACGCGTGCTCTCATCGACTCCCCATTTGAACTTCGTTACGTCCTCAGCCTGGACATTGTTCGCGACCTCGATATACACCCAAGGCTCGAACCATGGCATCATTTGGTCCCCGATGGCAGTTGCCTCAGCAAGAAAATCGATTCCAAATAGCTTCTTGTGCAGCTCCTTCTTCTCCTCGGTAAACACCTGTAACAGTATCAGCGCTATCCCACTACAACTGCAGAGTAAAAGATATGGACACTTACCTGCCTCTCCTTGAACTTAGTAAACTCATCGAACTGTTCCACGAAGCTGATAGCCTCATCCCAACCACGCACTTTGGCTCCACCCAGCTCAATGTGATCGTGCAGACGGGGCCCGTAATTGCGCCATGACTGCCACACGATCATGCCCTCTGGGCCAATGCCAAGCATGAAGTGATGGGAGAGTAGCATGTAATTGCGGCCGTCTAGTCTCTTCGTTTCCTTGTGAATTGCAAATCTCCCTTGACAGCCATCTTGGAGCGCGACGTGTATGATACTCGTAGACTTGGCCGGACCCGTAGCTGCGCCTTTTGCCTTGAGGAATGCCTTGGTGAGAGACGCGGAAGGCACGAAGGTCATCATGACCTCGGGATCGGCGGGTAGTTCTCTAGTGAGGCCGTAGACATGCTTCTTTGCGAAGTCGGCGAAGCCATGGGCTGGAGCCACCATTGCCATGAATGTCACGGTGAAGTTCTCGCACGAGTACCATGGTGATTTGCAGGCTTCGTGATGCTTGGGGTCGAAACGGCTCAGAGACTTGAGCTTGACTTCGAAGTTTGCCGGAGCAGGCGCTGTCGAGAAGGATGGCACAGCCCAACGCAGAGCCTCCAGCGCGCAGGAAGCGGCTTTGGTGCCCTGACCCACTAGAGTATTAAGGTACAGGTCGAGCGTAAGCAGCGGTGACTGGTCTGGCTCGATATCATTGAGATTCTTGATGAGTGTCTGCACAGCAGCATCCTGGACGTTGACATCCGGAAAGAAGGTCAGGCGCTCCTTGTGCAGATTGGGCACTACAAGCGGCTTGTAGAGTCCAGTGAAAGTGGTGGGTATGGTGACCAGTCCCGCTGCTTTCGCGATCGCTGGGATCCACTCGAGTGCGAAGAACGCCTCATTAGTGTTCTTTGACCTGAAATTATCGAGTGAGAACCCTCCCGGGTGGGCAAGAAGCATTTCCTGGACCTGCTCCAAATCTTGAGGGGACATCAATGCCACTATTTCCTTCGCCGGATGTCCTCCGATCATATCGTCATCGTCCGTTGCATCGCGACCATCGTCCTGCACATGCAAGGCCTCCAACTTTGTCCCTAACCCGGGAATGTCTGGGGCCGCGCTGCTGCTCTCGGCATTGATCTTCATGGCGACATGAAAGCTAGGATCTTTGTAGGTGCGCTGGGCTTGAACGCGGAGGGCGGCCTGGTCAATGATCTCTTGTTGCTTAATATTTAAATTCCCCAGCCATCTCTTGACGGCACTCTTGCTCATCGTTTCCAGGGTAGGGCAGTGGTCGCGCGCGCGCGTTGCGCATTCGTGGAGCCAGTCAATGGTTTTCTTCTTCGGCATTGCGGATATTGGCAGGAATTGGGCTGCTGGCCAGCGATTAAACGTCTGTGTCGGCGATACGCAGGACGTCAAACGAAGTGGAGCTGATACGAGAAGTGGTAGACGAAGTTTCAAGAGCGGGAGCCGAATAGGAAAATTTCAAGTGAAGGTAGGAAAACTCCGAGGTGAAACAGATAATGGTGAAAGTGACGATAACAGGGAAAATTTGTTGGACCACCTATGAGCTTACCAAGTAGAGTGAAAGTCTAGCGGATGAATACCATATAGATCAACGAATCCCAGTATTACTTAAACTTTTCTCCCTTGATATTGAACTCTCCCCAGCAATCGAAAGTGACGATCCTCTTCGGCGCGCTTAAAGCACTCTATCTAATGGAAGACGTCGAGAAAGCAATAATACCACATTATTCGGACTACATTGACTTAAGCACATTGACTGCATTCGTGCTGGATCAAATAGCAGCTTGTGACCAAATCCCTATCGCCGGCTTCTGCATTTTGGTAACCTTTTTGTCGGAGATAAGAGACCGTCGTACGTGATGCATCATCAGAACAAGGAGCTGACATTATAAGTGGACGGATAGGTCGTGCGCCGCAATGCCTTGGTTAGTGAATGAGAGGTCGCCGATCTGAAGGGTTCGCAGTACTTCGGTGGGGAAGGAGACTGGCTGCCAAGGCGCTAGACCAAACCAAGGACTGAAGAAGACACTACGGGAAGACCCGTCGAGTGACCAATACACATCAATCACCATTCATCCCCCCGTAATTCTGCATGTACGGCATTCTATAGATAGAAAGCGACGGATGAATCTCCTTTGGCTCAGTGTGCTGTCTGCAGATGCGCGAGGCTTTCTGGATGGACCGTGTCACACGGCGAGGTAAGGCTTTCTGGCCCCATCGCTCCACCATCTCCGTCTTATATGTGGCCGCGTCTTCCCTCTAGAGGCCTCAGGGTGTCCCCTTCCACAACTCATTAACACTATGCATCGCGCTCTCATGATCCCTGAGATTGTTGATCAGATTATCGCATGCCACTGCTCTAAACCTGACTTCCTCTTCACCTGTTTGTTCATCAGCCGACAATTCTTCCATGCCACTACACGTGTTCTCTGGCACCAATGTGGCGTGGGAGAATGGGATGCGGTGTCCCACCCGACGGCCCCCGTTCGTGCTTTGGTACAGATAGCACAGAACGATCCCGGACGAGGACGATTCTACGCGGGGCTGATCAGGCGTCTGAGATTCGGGGCTCGAGCGATCTCGTTTGGTAAGTTCGACTGGGACCGGCGCGTATGTAGGAACGAAATCCGCTATCACGAAGAGTTGACTCGGCTGTTGGGGGAGGAATGGACAGCTGGCGTGGTGGAACTCGACCTTTCATGCTCGGTGCATTGGACCGAAAAACTTTCGCAAAAGGCTCTCAATCAGTACCTGCAGCCAAATTTGAAGAGGTTGATATTGCACCGTCGGGATCCCGTGGACGGCCCGTTCCTGGAGATGCTAAGAGACCGATGTCCCAACCTAGAGCAGGTGTCATTGAAGTGTGGAATCGCCGATTCCGTGACGGACGGCGATCTCAGTCGTTTCTTGGAGAATCATCAGCTGGTTCACTTCGACCTCAGAAGAGAGGGACAAACGTGGGACCTGTGTCGGAGCCAATCCGTCCTGCGTGTGCTCTCTGAACAGCGAAGGTTGAATCACATATCCATCCCGGATGTTCCAGACACCGCATTTGCGTTAAATGCAGAACAACAGAGGCCATTGAGTCCGGTTCCATCCTTCCGAAACGTGGATTCCTTCTGCTTTGGAACGTCGCCACAAGGTTTAGACGCCCTACACGGCATCATACCTCACCTCACCGGTCTCAATCTGGATCTCCGGCATAGAAGCTCGAATCATATATTGCTCCATGCGTCAAGATTTCTATCGCTCAGCTCATTGGTTATTACATTTCATGAGGGTGCGTGGTTCAAACAAGATTACCTAGTCCAGCTCGCGCGGAATTGCCCCTCTCTCCGAATCATCAGTATCGCTAGAGATCAGAATTACGTCTACCGGCCGCAGTGCTCCGGGGAAGGCATGTTCACGGGCGTATCTGGTCCTCAATTCGAGGCTTTTGCCCAGTATCTTCCGTATCTGAAAGAGCTGTATCTCCTATTCATGATTGGAGAAACCACCAGCATGCCCGATTGGCCGACTGAGGAAGCTTTGGTCTCCTTGGCAGTGCACTGTCCCGAGCTTGAGCGCCTGTGGCTTACGTGCGATCCCACATGGGGCAGATTTATGAGGCTGGCCAGCGACGAGCTTCTGAAAGTCAATATGTTTCCGAATTTGTGGGATCTACGAGTTGCTGGGCCCGAATTCAAAGAGAGCTTGAATACCTTTGGCGAAGAACACTTGCGGCTGTGTGCAGAGGGCATTTTGGGCACGTGTCCGAAGCTGGCAAATTTTGAATTCCTGTGGCCGTATATGGAGATGTGCGAAGATCACGATTTTGATGGGGTGGTCAGGGAGGCCATTCGGACTAGACAAATTGCAAGAGATATCGAGAGATCCTGATTAGCTCATGAGAGGCAGAATAGCGACACAGACGGTTCAGTACAAAAGAACACGTAAATGACGCCAATCGTTGACTTTTCCTCAGTATGATTGCCGCGGACTATCTTGCTTGCAACCAATATTCTTCATCATACAAAACTTGCCTACGAAATGCCGGCACCCAGCAGAACTGCTGTGATGAAACCCCTAGCAGGCGCATCACAAGCCTTGGTGGTTTGGGTCTAGCTAACACACCTACTGAATAGCACGTCCCTGGGCTAAGCAAGGTAATACATGCCGGAAATGAGGGCCAGTGCGGTTGACTGCGAAGTTGTGCCCAGAGGAGCAATCAGCTGTGTATCCACTCAGATATCCCCGTGCCAATTCCCCTCCAATATGTTTTTCACATGGTCTTGGAACCTTCCCTTGCACCGACGAGTAGCTCAACTACGTCCCATAAAGATGGACTCTGATCCGCTTCTGCATACGGCTCGTCAAGCTCAAGGCGCCGCAATTTGGGGCATCGTCTGACTAGTCCAGCTGCCACTTGATCATCGGCTCCCACGACAATTGCATCCTCAGGACCGGCTATGCAAAGTCTCTCAAGTTGCGGGAAGAGCAGGGTTTTGGAGCTGCATAGTTTGGGCCACGTTGGATAACACGTGAGTGCGAGTTGCTCTAACCTGGTACAGTGTTGACCTAAAGATTCGAGGGCGGCTTCCGTCAGCCAAATGCTGACATCGTCATGTGGCTTGGAGACTTGGAAATTCAAACGTAGCTCCTTCAAGTTGACGGCATGGCGGGCAAATACTTCTATCATCGTGTCGGTTATACTGCCATGTCTACTCCATGGTCTTCCCGGACCCCGGATAGTGAAGCCCGAGAGCAGAGGGCAGCTCTGCACTAGCAACATGATGTCGTTGCCGTCAATCTCAAATCCCCCATCCATTGCTTCGTCCATGTCGGGTTTGGGCAGATCGATGTTGAGTATCGTCAGACAAGCAAAGTTCGCTGCAGCTTGTATGGTGTGATTACACTGCTCAGGCTCCCATTTAAAACGGCTCAGCTGGAGGTTCAGGACCGAGAGATGGGGAAAAAGAGCATGCAGCGATCGAAGAGCGATAGTAGAAATGCCGGTGGAGAGAGAACCCAGCGGTGACGGCGCCAGGACTCTCGGTTCCTGTAGCTGCTTCGCTAGGTCCGCGACCGAGATGTCCAACACGTCAGGAATGCAGAGGTGTTTCAGTTTCGGTGCCTTGGAAATGGCTTGTAGCATCTGAAAGCTTGTAGTGCTCTGCCATAGGTAGGCTCCTTCTGCTTTGCGCATGCGGAAATCGAGATATTCCAAATCACAATTGGAAAGGAGAACCCCTATTTGTTCGGGAGTAGCCTCATCGCTCATACTGCTGTGGATGCTTAAATGTTTCAGGTTTCGACACCGCTCTCCTATGGTCTCAAGCACCTTGAAGGAGAGCGTGCCGATACCCAGTCCTCCAATTGAAAACTCTCCCAGCCGGAGTATTTTCAGCCCATTATTTAGATATGCTTGAAGCTTCGTTGCGTTCACCTCGCACTCGAATTCCACCTCTTGGATGTTGTTCACCCACTGCGCTCCTAACGTCTCGAACAGCTCTTCGTGGTAGTCGAGTTCATAGAAACACCCTCTGTCGAACCAGATCGATCCAGACTGATTAGGTTCTAGTCCAAACCTTAGGATTCTAATGAGTCTAGCATACTTCGTTCTCGCTCGATCGGGGTTCTGCCGGGCTATCTGGAGGAGGCGTCGGATGCCAGGTTTTCGGCCATCCAGGGCACGTCGCCCACCACCACAAGAATGCCAAAGGATAGGTGCCGTGTAGTCGAAGAATGCTTGATTGACCCGAAGTAGGCTGGAGAGATTTTTACCGTTCCAAGAATCGTTCGCTTGAATGATAAGGTTGCGGATTTCTGCGATATCCCATGCGCGATGCATTTTGGGAATCGCGACATCAAAGGGGCCTGGGCTTATTCGAGGTCTTGTAGAAACGTTGCACTGGGGTAATGAAAATGAGCGATGTTCGAAAGGCGGGGCAAGCCACCTATTTGTATTTGGTTCAACCGTGCCGCATCTGCTCTGCATAAAGTAAGCATAATTGGTGAATCAGCCAAAGCCGAATCGAGACCAAACAACGCTTTGGAGTGGGGGCTGGTAGATCGACTAATGGCTTTCCACCCTGGATGCTTGCCGCTCCTTCCTGCCCTTTCACCCCCATTCCCTCTTTCGGAATAGCTCCTTGGCACCGCAAGTAGCTGTCCGAGCGAGTAGACCATGCAATGTCGTCTGCCCTGTACCTTTGCCCGTGCTCGTGCCGGACCTATCGCGACGTTGCATCATTGCACAAGCCAGAAGCTCTTAAGCGACGGTGTTTGCGCGCATCTGAGCGACCAAACCTTCACTCAACTCAACCAAGTACCATAAGCACCCATGCTGCTCCTCTCTTCATTCCTTCTCTTCTCAAGCCTGTCAGGTTTGGCAATCGCCTGGCTCAATGACGGCCCCGAGATCCACGTGGTGCCTCACGAACCCTCGCAACCTACAGGCCTGGCATGCAACGAGAAAGGCTGGACCTACACCGCCCGCGAACATATCCCCGACTATATCAAACACTTCTGCCGCGTAGTCCATCCCGTTTACGACGTCACACTACGCTACCAGTACTCCGCGCGAGAGGATGACATGACGAACGCAATTGTGGAGATTTACACTGATGGGGACAACAGTCATGTTGTCCATATATGGGGATTCATGGACGGGAGCAAAGAATGTCGAGACAAGTACGCTGTAGGGAAGAAGATTGATCCGCTAGATTGCGAGGCTGCGCTAAAGCATGTGGTGGATCAGTGTAAGTTTGACTGCGAAAATGGGTGGTGTTGAAGAGACTGACGTTTTATAGGTGGTCTTGGTGGCGGAGCGAGCGTCGAGTGCCAGTACTACTATATCGAGTCTAAGAAGAGGATCCAACACGATCTTGTGCAGCCGGGGGATATTCCAGTGGCTTGCTGCGTCAGGGGTGTAGACGAGACATGCTGTCGGGATGCGTTGTAAGTCAACGCGAAGAACCGTGAGTGATCAAGTCTCCGGACGAGAAGAGTGTCTGACTGGTTCAAGGGCATAATTGTGTCGATAGAGGCATTTATGAGAGCTTCAGGGGATTGGTCTGGCCACCCGATTAGCTCTGTCGGCCAAGCGGTGCAACATGACTTCCCTAGTGCAATTTGTGACACCTTTCCGACCCCACCTCTGGTGCTAGCAATCTCATAGTCGCCAGCCACCATATCAACGCGAAGGGCCTCCATTGGCATAACTCTGTGATAGGCTTACCACCGAACAACTCCGCATTTCCTCGTCAGCCGACCATGGCTGTACCGCGGACAGACGTTGATCTTGAGAAGCTATTTCTTATCTTGTACTACTTCCTCCTTTCTTGACATCATGTGCGTCGTGTCTCAATCTCGGCGAACTGAACTTTCATGGCCCATCGTTCATGACCTCACCGTCCCACTTCCTCCTCATGCTGCTATCCCATCAAATTACACACATAATGCCGCGAACAAATTTCACCGCCTGCGGCCAACGCTACATGACCGACCCCTCCCTCATCGAGCGCTACAACTATACTGGGCGCGTTCGTCTAATCGCTCCTAATCCATCTGTCCAGATAACCTTAGCCGGGTGCCTCGCGCTGTGCGGTTCCGGCAACGAATTCTATCCCTGGATTTCAATCGCCGCGACACTAACGACATGGATCTTGCCCATCCTGGGCACCTTGCTACAGGCACCATTTGAGAGCAATGCCTTTTGGCGCACGTTCAAGGCAACCAATCGCTGGATTGGAAGCCCGATGAGTAGTCTATCATATATTCTGTGGGATATTGAGATCTCGGGGAAGTGTGCATTATTCGGTGCGTTCGTTGGTATCTCATCAAGTTAGCAGTAGTAGCCAGACCTAGTCAGAGGTAGTTGCTGATGAGCACCAGTTGATATGGCATCTCCGTACGAGGCCGACATCCCGGACGAGGAGAGCGAGTTCTCAAGTATGCGCGACTCTTTCTACATACTGATGAACCTCAATCAGTACAAGATGAAACCGGTTGTTTCGATGACGAGGGAAGCAGAGGGCTTATTGCGAGTTGTGCTGTTTAGCAAGGACTTGAAGTTGGTGGGGACGAGGAGGACGTTGAGTCAGCTGCGCAGGAAGCTTGCACAGGATCTGAGGAGTAACCGAAGGAGGGGGGTGGTGCCAATTTTCATATCGACGTTGTGGTTCGTGCTGGCGCTGGGCATATCGATCGAGGCAGGTAGGAGCCGTTAGAACTCTTTATGGTTGACAATACGATGTTGATTGAAGTGCAGCGTTTGGCGATCTCGGCAACAACCTGCAAGCACACAATCTTGCCATGGGCCTTTTCGTAGCCTGGTAAGTCCAACCTGAATTCCGCAAGTGGCATTGGTCTTATCCATGATGCTGACACTGCCCCAGGTTTCCGGTTCTGATACTGTGTAGCATCCTCGATCGCAACCCCGTCGCGAGCGATGATATCCAGCGTAAACTGAACAAAATGGTAGATCTCGTGTGCGCTTCTCTTCAGGATACTCCCACCCGCCAGGAGTATATTGCGTCCTTCCGGAGTCTGCCTCAATCCCAGCAAATGATATACTGGATCGACAAGATTACCACAATGGCCCCACATATTCAAGGCGGATACATCTGCGGGTTTGCAGGCCAAGCTCGAACGAGATTTCACTATGGCGCTGCTCATGCGATTCTTGTCGATATCGAGAAAGCGTACCTTGCTGAACATGGGAGAAATTGGCTTCAAGATTCAAAAGAGGCACGAGCTGCACTAGTTTTGGGTCAAGTGGACCATGGATTGACGTGGTTTGATGGGCGGCAGCTTTGGCAGGTCGTGTCTTCCATCGTGCTCGTTGGTGGCACGACGTACGGAGCGTTCATCCTATCGTTCAACACGCCGACAGTGGGATTAGGATGCCGGACTGGTGGGTATCTCGTCTTTTTCATTATTGCTTTTGTATTACTGGCTGCAGAGATCCTGGTTTGGTGGTTCACTTCGCCCCTGAGGAAACACGATCGATTCCACACGCAGATGCGCGAACTTCTGGATGGAGACGCGGACGGAGATGCCGACCAGGGTCGAAAGAAGGTGCTTCTGCCTGGGTTGGCAATGTCAAAGGCCGTGCTTGCGAAGAGTCTTAAGCTCCTTGAAGGTGTGGTCATTTGGATGACTTTACTCCTCATACGAGCCTTACCCATTGCGAACAAACGCAGGAGACTCTCTTCCACAGAGCAGGCCATTCGGAGCCATTTTGCACGACTCCAGAATTTGACTCTACGGGGCTGGTTACAACGCGGATTCTTTACCCCTCTCGAATTCGGAAACCTGGTCTGGCTCTGCTACCTTCTCACGGCACAGACGATCGGCGCCTTCAACAACTGCGCCTGTATGACGAGCAGCTGGGGTGGCTACGGCGGCTACCTTGATTTCACACAATTCAATCAAGCCGATAGCCCGTATGTGGCCAGGTACTGGATCCAGGGTACAGTCATAACGTGTGTCTTCATGGGAATGGGTATGTCGTATATCGTGCTCGAGGTGAGTTCCACCCATGCATTGTTTCGACAGGGGATATTTAACGCGAGGATACAGTGGCTCCTCCAAGCCCACCTTAGCACGGAAGACTACCGGGACGCCGCCAAGGGCTTGAGGCGTGTACGTCGATTTCGGCGGTTCACGCATTGGATACGGTACCCCTCAGCCTTGATCGTCCTTGTCATCAACAACGCGCTTTCGGCTTGCAATGTGCGGAAGACAAGTAAGAGAAAGGTCCTTGTCTGGGGCAAGGAAAGCCGGCACAGACCTAGAGTTGGGCATGAAATGATTCGGATGGCCAGCGATGCGCAAGTCTTGTCGTTCCACGAGGTGATACAGCATCCAAGACCCCGTTTGGAGAGCATTCCCGGCCATATTGACCCTCAAGAAAACGTTGAGGCGACAGGTGATAATGTAGCAGATGGCGAGATTACAGGTCTGGCACCTGCACCTGCTTTCGCTGCATTACCGAGCCCTGCAATGCCACGAAGCGAATTTTTGGATGAGGAGATTGGCAAGGACTTTAAGTCTTAAGCGGCAGAGTCGAAGGAGGGCATCGGTCTTTACGCCTAACCACTCGCCGCTGTACCGGTCTTATACCCAAACTTTAATAGATCCTCATCTACAATTGCCTCTCGCTTCTCGTTTAATAATTCGTCCACATCCCACGTCGCACTTATAAGTCTACCATTCAACCACATTCTTCTCTCCCGACTCAGCCAAACGCAAAACGCGCCACAGAGTCCCACGTCATCCGTGAGGTACGGGCGAAAGCTTTCCGGTGTGCCCGCATCGGCAGTCTCCGTCAATACTGCTCCAGGATGCACTGCAAGCGCCAGAACACCTCCATTCTCATCGGACCCGTACTGCTCGCTTATGAACTCAATGAGGCGAGCTTGCGCGAATTTCGAAATGCAATACGCTGTGTTGGCGATGTGTCCGCGAATGATAGCAGCTGCGAAAGATCCCACTGCAATGAAGGTTTTGGCGCGGTTCGTGGAGATAAGGATCGGGAGAAGATGATGAGCGATAAGGTACGTCCCTTGTACGTTGACATTGAAAACATCTGCAAAGTCCTTCGTATTCCCTTCTGCTACCTTCAAGACAACGGGACCTGGGTAGCCGGAGTTCAAGACGACGATATCCAGCCCGTCGACTTGGGCCTTTATCTGCGCGGCAAGCCCAGCAACGCTTTCGGCTGAGGTGATGTCGACATAGATGATGTGGATCTGAACAAATGAGTTGATCTCTCGAACATGTTGTTCAACGGTGGCAAGTTCTTTTGACGAAGAGGGTCGTGCCGTGAGGATGAGGGTCGAGACGCGAGCGTGGGCGTATGCATACGCTATTCCGGCACCGATACCGCGGGATGCGCCGATAATGCAAACATTGAGAGGATCGGAGAGTGGATTTTGGGCGGGATCTAGAGATGCTGTGGGTTTCGCGTGCTGAATTTTCGTAAACTTGTCTGCGAGTATGACGTCTAGCGGGCGAGGCATGGTGTCAACAATGAACGCTGGTGTGGTGGGCGTAATCGTGCGTCCGATGACAATATCAATGCGTATTTTGCGACTGCTCTGACTAGTTAGAGCCCTTGGAGTTGTATGCAGGATGACTCATCTGAGGTAGCAGGGTGCGTATAGAGGGGCAGTTGTAGGTTCAGCGCTAGCCTTCTAGGCAGCGTCGGCAGGGTTTGCACCGAGAGAATACGCACTCAGCGTATAGATACGCCACCGTAATACACTAGACTAGACTTCTCGGTATTCCACGCTTTGGGGACGATGTATAGATCCTTCGAGTAATGATCGCGATCGATGCTTCGCCAAGGAGGATGTGACTCATCGTAGACTTTCATGCCCAGGCACCGGCTGATCTTAAGTCCCAGGATCGATAGCGTACAGGTCCCGCAACATGCCATTTCTGGCGTCTTCAGGCGCCCAGCAAATTCTTATGGCGTTCTCTGCCAATCTCTGCATCTCCAAATTTGTAAAGCCGCAGTACTTCTTTACCACGAGCAAATTCTCAAGCACCCATGTATCCTCCATAAATGCCGGATCGTCGCTTGCAATAGCGATTCTGATGCCGGCATCAAAGAGAGCTCGAATGCGTTGGAATACTTCATCCAGTGGCTGGTGGCGAATATATGACCAAGGGCAGATTGTCATCCCAAGCTCCTTCTCTTTGATCAAGTTCATGAGCCTTGCATCACCAGCTGCATTGAGTCCGTGGTCGATCCTGTCTGCACCTGTGCCTGCGATGCTCAATGCCACCTGGTGGATGTGTTCGAGAGGATAAGACTTGCCCACGTCGCAGTGCGCCGTGAGGCGAAAGCCATCATTCCTTGCTCGGACAAAGATTTTGTCAAACAGCGATGGTGGTCTGTCGACTTCGTTCGAGTCGAGACCAATTCCTACGATCATATCGCGGTATCTCAACGCTGCTTCATAATGGTGCATTGCGGATTCTGGTGACTCGTCCCGGAGGAAGCACATGATCCAAGCGGATTTCACCTACAGTGCGCTGTGAGCATAAGACGTTCCTCGAGGAAATACAACGGGCGTACATTGAGCTCTCGTTCAGCTTTCTGCTGCGCTTCTCGGAAACCCTCCATCATCTTTTCCCAACTCGTCCCAAAGCGCGTATGTCCTTGCGGATCAAAGAAGATCTCAGCATATCGCACATTCATCGCCGCAGCATGCTTATAATAATCCATAGCAAGATCGTAGTAGTCTTGCTGCGTTTTGAGAGACTCAAAGCCGCCGTAATACGCCTCAAAAAAAGATAGAGTTTCTTCATTGTTATTCATGCGGTTTCCGGTGCGCGGCTTCAAGGTGTCGTGAGAGTCTCGTAGTTCTTCTAGTGACGAGAAGGGTTGACCAGTTCGAGGATTGATGATTGCTTGGCCATTTCGTTGCGAGAGTTTCCATTTCAGATCGGCACTGATGATCCCCTCGATGTGAATGTGAAGCTCGACCTTAGGGATTGCGTCGATGTATGGGTCATTTGTAGCTGCTAGGGAGCGCCTTAGCTCTCCTCGTCCTGCTACGGACAGCGCGTTTTCGACGTCCGTCATAATGGTCGTGCGGTGATATTGGTGGGAGTGAAATTGGCAGAATTGAATTCGCGAGGGCGGTCAGCAGATGCGTTCAATGACAGTGATTCATGGTTCTATAGGCTTGTGATATCGAGATATATAATGATGTTCGAAGACCCGTGTTCACAATTGATGACTCACGACAGGTAGGGCTCTGCGGCTGATCATTGTACCGATCGACCGAGCCGTACACTACTAAGTAGGCCGGAGGACGGCGGGCTGCGTTTTGAAAAGTGCTTGTCACTTGAGTAACTGAAAATGCGCCCTTCATGGCGTACTACGGCTTTCTACGTCTACAAAACAGTTAGATTCTTGACTCGCGGTGACAGATAGCCCTGGTTGGACTCACAGGCTGTTGCGAGTCACTCTGCCAAATCGGCATGTTCCATCGGTCACGGAATCACGCAGTGCACGGTCGCTTTTGCTGTAGTGAACGGCGTTTTCCTCGTGATGGATTATCGAAGGGGCTTTGGTCCACCGGACATGCGTACCGCCGCCATCGGTCCAGGTGGTATGCTCTTGATGAATAGGTGTCACATTGCGTTTCGATACCCTTTTCATCACAGCCATCACCAAGACCAATTGTCGTCATATCGGTCATGTTCCATTTCGAACCTTCCCGGCGTTATAGTGTGAGTCTTCCCGCCGATCCAAGAGAAATCTGGAGGAATCCCAGTAACATCTTTTCCAAGTTTCTCCGCACCACCAGACATAGGCAGGACTTGCCCATGAGAATGACTAACCATGAGCGACACGTCGGTACGTTGTTCTTCTGCGCTACTCGGAGCATCGATGGAATGAAGGCGTCGACAGACACCGGGAAGTGGCTCCACCGGATTGACGATGAGAGACGCAAGTACCTCGCGTGCTTGTGGCCTCGATACTTTGGATGGGTTGAGCATAGGTGCCACAAGATCATGGAAGGGTTGCGAATTGGAAAATCATGTTTGTATGCGGTCGAGCTTCCGACTATACAGAAGCATACCATCTCGCGACAAGTGCTCTTGAAAGTCCGACACAGATTTGCCTGTGCTCACGGTCAACATGTCGCAGAAGACGCACCCAAGGGCAAATATGTCGGCGCCTCGACCATGGCGTTGCAGGACACTCGTTGTAGAGTATTTGTCTGCCACCTCAGGAGCGGCGTACATGGGGGAGAAGCGGCACGGGCTCTCGGTGGAAGTGGTATTTCCAATCTCAAATTGAGCGGCGGAACTGAAGTCGGTGAAATAAACATGAATGCCTTTGTGAATGATGTTCGAGGGCTTGATGTCTTGGTGCCGTACGCCGTTGTCATGCATGTACGCAAGAGCTGATGCTAGACAAATGAACCACTGATTGATCCACATCTCTTGTCTGCTCTTTTGGTAGGGATCCTCTTCCTCGTAGGTGATATCCAGAAACGTCTTGAGGTCATTGTCGCCGACTGGAGACATCAATAGACAATAGAAGTGGCGTTTGTTTGGTTGTATATCCTCGTAAGACCCCAGTATAGAGACAATGTGGATGTGAACCAGCTTTCGCAGTGTCTGTGCTTCGTCCTGAATCGCAGTCAAGATGGGCTGGCGCCTTCGAATCGGTAATTGGACGCGTTTACGGACTAAAGTTGCCATTTCAAGTCCCCTGTGTCGGACCTCCTCAACGACGCCTAAAGATCCCGCACCAAGATGGCCACAGACCTTGAATGTATCGGCATCGCTTTCCGAGGGGCCGTATACGCGATGTTCAAAGCGATGGGCTGACCCCATTCGATCCTCGAGTGCTGTCAGACCTCTCGCTGCGCCTCTTCCTCGCTTCCGCGGTCGAGGGGACGATTTCAACATTTCCAACAATGCTTCCTTCGCCAAGCCCTGTTTCACGACTACGCCCGTGTAGGGCTCGCTGGGGATGCGACCCTGGGGGTGTCTGCCGACAGAAGAGAGAATCGGCTGTTCCTGCTCGGACGATTGCGGTTTTGCTGGCGAAGCTCGTTGGCGTAAAATGACTTGGTCCTCAGGAACGGAATGCAACGAGTGGTTTGTTGGGAGGAGCAATTCTTCGGGAATAGGTACTCTATTCCATCTGGCAAGAAGGATGAAACATCGTCGCCTCATATCGAATGTGTCTTCATCCGGAATCGCACCGGATTTGATGATCGCCCTGAGGACCTTATCGATCTTGGTAGCCTCGAGGATCTCAACTTCAGGTTGGGGCATCGTTTCAAAGCCTGCGAGATATAGAGACAGCTGTGGCAGATTATACCTTTTACCCTTCTCTTCCCCAGGATTTTTACTGGACGATTCGGCAAGGAAAACCTCTTGCAGCCTATTTCGTAGGTAGAAAATTTCATTCTGCCGTTTCTGAAAGTCCTCCGCTTTCTCCGTAAGCCTAAGAGCCTCCACAAGCCTCTTAAGGCTGCCGGGGGCATCAGTCTCGATTGGACGTCCTGGATCTCTGGAAATCGTAGTATTCAATATCGTGGCATCTTCCTGTGCATCTATCATATCGACATCAAAGGGAATTCCAACAGACGCGCCCGGTCCTGAACCCGAAGCGCCTGTCGAAGCGCGTGCTCTAGTGACGGTGTCCCTTTTCTCTTGGTCATCCCGCGCAGCTCGCATCGGATCCAGCCATGATGAGCGTATTGGTAGTTCAGCTCGGAGGTCGCCGTATGAACCCATACGTACTGATCCGCTTCCTGGTATGATAGCAGGACCCTGCAATTGGAAAACAACGACCTCCCCCTCGCGACTAGTAAAGTCAAGATTGGACAAAGCCTCCGTTGGAACGCGCGTATCGAATAACAGTCAACATCGGGCGGTAGCTCAAAATCGTGACCCCAGTTGCCTCGAGGCCTCTTCCTTTGATTCACCCAAATGACCGATACAGACGCAGGCAGACACTCCCTGCCTTGCGGTGCTAAGAAGATCGTCTTCTCCACGGTCCAGATGGTGCTTTCGGGTGTGTCGTGATCGCCGGAGCGTCAATGAAGGTATCCGTGCATCTCGTGGTCTCTGGGAACCAAAGAAGCGACCCGAATATGGGAGGGTGGATTCATGATCGTAGGGTGGAAGATCGCAAAGGCTGCTAAGACTAAGCCTCCATGCAGCTAATTGTACGCAGCTATCGAATAGGCGCGCACTTCGCGTAATACTTGCCGAACAGCCTTCCACAAGGCTATCCTAGATGCACCGTTATGCCAAAAATTTGTTGTGCAATCACAGTGTTCAGAAGGCATTTTGGAGGGAGAGCTGAGCGAGGTTACAGAGACAGAAAAGCACCGCATTAAATACAGCTGAGCGCAAGGCAGCAGGTATTTTTTTGCAAGTCGAACCGTGGATCGTGTTTTGGTAGATTTTTTACTCATTGTTGATTATTGGTACGGCACTGATGGAGAGCCTTGAACCGCTGTTCGCAGTGGGGCAGGCACACAATCGTCATCTCGAGCGAGGTTATGACGGGATTTATGTGGCTGACTAAGCACGCACGTCTTGTCTCTCCTTGGTTTGGACGGTCACGTCCACCAACATTCTTAGAGGTGCGACCCTTCGGCAGCCTTGAGATCGATAAAGCAGCATAATATGCTCCCCGGATGCTCATTGGCTTAAAAGAATAAAGACGCATGAGTATATGCAGCCTCCTTTCGTTGGTCACTGCCTAGAGGGAAGGCAGTTACAGCAGGCCAATTGAGAACTTCACAACTTACAACAGCTAGATACTCCCCATCCGCCCCTCCAACAATGTCCTGCACACTCGCTCCCAGCATCCTCATCCTCGGCGCCGGCATCTTCGGCACAAGCACCGCCTACCACCTCTCCCTCTCGCACCCAAACCCGTCCCGCATCACCGTCCTCGACCGCTCCCCCTACCCACCACACCATGCCGCCTCCACAGACATCAACAAGATCGTGCGCGCAGACTACACATCCCGCTTCTACATGGATCTCGCCTACGAAGCTCTCCACGCTTGGAAGACCGGGCCCGTTCTGCAGAACGCAGACGGCCGGCGCTTCTTCCACGAGAGCGGTTGGATCATGTTGAGCAACGAGGGGAATGATCTCGCAGAGCGCATACGGAAGAACTTCCGCGATAGGGGCAGTGACGTGACGAGTGATGTGGAGGTTGGGGATGGGTTGAGAGAAAAGTGGAAAGGTGTGCTGGGTGAGACGAACTTTGAGGAACCGCGGATGGAGAAGGGCTATTGGAATCCGGATGCGGGGTGGGCGGATGCTGGGGATGCGGTGGCGGCTATGATGGCTGCCGCTGTGGAGAAGGGCGTGAGATATGACACCGGTGACGTGGAGACGTTGCTCTTGGGAGCTGAGAGTGTGGTTGGGGCACGAACAACAGATGGTCATGTGTATAAAGCGGATAAAGTGTTGATGGCGACGGGCGCATGGACAAGTGCCTTGCTCTCCCCGGTTGAAGACGTGCTTGACATTGCTGAAGAAGATAGAGTAGAGAAGCAGGTCATGGCGGCTGGAGTTTGTGTAGTCCATTACAAGCTGGATGACGCCGAGTACGAGCGATTCCACGATATGCCCGTCGTTATCTATGGCGATCAAGGCGAAGTGCTCCCTCCTCCCGCAAGCAGCCGTCTGCTCAAGTTCACGAATCCGCGAAGCTTTACGAATACTGTTACACTGCCCTCGGGTCATCGGATATCCATACCTCCAAGCGACCCTCAGAAGAGCGTCCCGCATACCCTACAGACGGAAACGCTGGAGTACATGGTCGCGAAGACCATGCCAGGCTTCATGAAGAGGACGCCGGACTACTGGCGACTGTGTTGGGACTCGATCACGCCTTCGCAGGACCAGCTCATCACTCGTCATTCACACCCTAGACTCAGCAACTTGTACCTCGCTGTTGGAGGTAGTTTTCATAGCTGGAAGTTCTTGCCCATCATTGGGAAGTACATCGTTAATGTATTGAATGGGATGAGCAACGGGGAGGAGAAGGACGCTCATTGGGCCTGGAAAACAGGCAAGATAGAAGGGCGAGGCGCGCACGAGAAGGTCATTCCAAGAAGGGAACTTCGCGAACTTCTTTAAATCGCATACAAAACATTTCTGCATCAGCACGTCATACCCACCACGCTTACGCGCACTCACATGACACTGCGGGGTCCCTGCGAACCTCTACGAAGCATAAGCGCACACTCAACAACATCACCAATCCCAAACATTATACCCGTATCTTCCCTCCACTCAGCCTTCGTCCTCTCCACCTTGCCCCACGACTACACCCACAATGCCACCCTGGACCCTAACATCCCACCTCCTCTCCCTCTCCACCTCCCAATTCACCCGCGCAACCCAATCCCCCTTCCTCGCCCACGCCGCATCCGGCACCCTCTCCAAACCCACAATAACCCGCTGGCTCGCAAACGACAGACTCTACATGCAAGGCTACATCCGCCTCACCGGGCAACTCCTACGCGTCTTGCAGCTGCCCGCGAAGCCAACACCCAGCAAGCACACCGGTAGCATCGAAGTGCGATTATTGGATTGGCTGGTCGATGCGCTTGTCAATATTAGACGAGAGGAACGATTCTTCATGGATGTCGCGGAGCGGTACGGGTTGGATGTTGATTTGACAGGGGATGATGGGGTTAGCGTGAGGGAAGACGCGAAGATTGAGGGACTGAGGAGGTTTGAGGCGTTGTTTAATAGTCTAACGACTGGCGACCCGGAACATGGGCTACTGCCCTGGTTAGAAGGTGCGGTGCTCTTCTGGGCGACGGAGAAAGTATACTTTGAGGCGTGGAGTTGGGCGAAGACCCAGGCGGGGAGTAGAGCTGAAGAAGGGGTCGAAGGGGATGCGGATGGGGGCGCGATGAGGAAGGAGTTTATTCCTAATTGGACGAATGAGGAGTTCATTGGGTTTGTGAATACGTTGGAAAGGATTCTCAATGAGGGGGTAGAAGAGGCGGTAAGTGAGGATGAGACAGGGAGGAGGCAGGTCGTGGCAAGGGCAGAGGGGGTTTGGGGGAAGTTGTTGGATGCTGAGGAGGCTTTTTGGCCGGATGTTTGAATTGCGAATGTGTGATTCAGCTACGCACTACGGGGGAAGCTTTTAGCGCAACACAGCGAATATACATAGTCCAAGCGAGTGACCAGATCCTCCTGCTCTTCACATATTATCCCTTCCGTCTGAGAGGTATGACCACGCAGGGTATCTAGACCTTCTCGGTAGCAACAGGGGCGTCTTCATGCACGCTGCGCTTGCGCTCTTGGCTCGCCGCGACATCCGCCAGAGACATCTTGCGTCCACTCTCATCAGTCTTGTCAATCTCGGCAAAGTGTACCTGAGGGCGGAAAGCCTTGGACTTCCACGCCTTGTCAACGATGCCGTAGAGCTCGTCAACTTGCTCGAGGGTGAGACCCTTGGTTTCGTAGATGAAGAACCAGCTGTGACAAGTCAATGTCTGCGCTAAACTTGGGAGGAGAGGAGGCGGGGGCAGGACTTACACAAAAGCAATGCAAACGAAACAGAACGACCCCCAAATATAGAACACCTTGGACTGCAGATTGGCGTGATTCGCATCGACCAAGTACGGTGTGCTATACGCAATAGCCCAGTTAAGGAGCCAGTTGCTAGCCGTGGTCATGGAAAGGCACTTAGCACGGGCCTTGAGCGGGAACAGTTCGCCAGTAACGACCCATGCTACCGGGCCCCACGAGCTGGCGAAGAAAAAGATGTAAATGCACACGAAAGCGATGGCGGCTTTCTGAGCAGACAAATCGTCACGGGGAGTTCCGACACCAACGGAAGCCACGATGAATTGACACACGCACATGCCGATGGCACCCATGAGAAGCAAGTTGCGCCGGCCGAGCTTTTCGACCATGTAGAGGCCGGGGAAGGTGGAAGCAACGTTGACCGAGTTGGTGATGACTTGGATGATGAAGGGGTTCTGAAAGCCGGCGTTCTTGAAGTACTGAGTTCCATAGTAGACTGGGTAGGATTAGCAGCCGTCTTGGGAGGCGGGGGCTGATTCACGTACAGATGAAGTTGACACCAGTAAGCTGCTGGAGAGCCTGCAAGAGGCAGCCAGTCAAGAGACGCTTGCCCAAAGTGCCCTTGACGCAGTCGGCGTAGGAAGACTTTCCAAGGCTCATCTCGTAGAGATGGTTGGCCTGGACTTCGTTTAACTCCTCGATGATGGCGGGGTGGTCCACGGGAAGTCGGCGCAGTTTGGAGAGGGATTTCGCCGCCTTGTCGTATCGGTCGGTCTTGATCAAGTAACGCGGGGTTTCTGGGAGTAAGATGAGACTAGATAGGTCAGTATTGACTGGTACGTATACGGGAACGTCACCGGCTTACCCGCCAACCAAGATAAGCGACCACAGAAACTGGACTGCGACGGGGATGCGGTAAGAACCGGTGTCATTTCGGTTCTGCGTTGAGTTGTTCACGATGGCTGCTAGGAAAAGGCCGATGGTAATCGCCAGTTGGTATGCGCCGACGACGGTACCTCGAATCCACTTGGGCGAAGTCTCGGACTGGTACATAGGAACTATTGCGATGTTAGCCTAGGTACGAAAGGCAGCTGATCGACCATGCTAGGCAATACGCGGCGCCTCCCGCTAACTAATTGTGGCGACACTAAAGGACTAGGAACAACAGAGAGAACCTACTGAGCGCAGAGACGAGACCAACACCGAATCCAGCGAAGAAACGGCCTGCAATGAACAGATCTTGCCCGGTTGATGCTGTCTGCAGGATAACGCCAAAGTTGAAGACTAGGCCGGCAGCGACCATGAGACCAATTCGTCGACCGAGGAGATCGCCAAAGGGAGAAGCGCTGAGCGCGCCAAAGAATGTACCGGCAGAAAGAATGGAGACGATGAGCGAGTCTTGCGAGGCCGTAAGCTTCTGGTCTGGAGTCGTGGAAAACTCCTTGAGCCAGTATGGCATGGCAATGATGCCGGAAATGGTTCCAGTGTCATATCTAAAGGTCTGTTAGAGAGCTTCCATGAGTGCGCTCTTGAGAAAATGATACTGACCCGAAGAGGACACCACCGAAGGCTACAAAGAGACCAATGCAGATAGCTGGCCTACGATGAATTAGCTACGACCCTACAACGGAGCTGTGCATGTCCTACCATGACTTGCCAGGTACATCGTCCGGCTTCTTGAGCATCCACTTTCCAGGCATGGTGACTTTTGTAGCAGCAATCACGGCAAACACAACACAGGGAGGTGGTTTCACGCGCGCGATGTGTCTCCTCACGGGCGCGCGCATCAGCTCTTTATCTGGTCGTGCATCCCCAAGCTCGCCCCGCAACTCCCAACCCTGCTAATACAGGTTAGCAGCAGCTAGTCGTCCGTCACGCCTCTGCTCGACCCCGTGCGACCCATGTCCAATCCCCGACCGAAGGCAAACAGCCGGGTGATGCAATGACCGGGGCATTTGCTTCGTATGGCAACCTGGAGCGGCCAACGGCGTTGTTTGGCAGCCTACCCCAGATCTTAGGCTCTTGTCCCCAGCGTGACCACCTACGTGAGCGGCGAGACATTCCAGCTGCAACGCGCGAATCGTGTCCATGTGTGGCGGGCCGGCAGCCAATGAGCAACACTGCTGTTCCGCTGAGACAAAGACGATCGTTGTCGGGAGAGACGCAGCCAAGCGAGCTGGGCGCGCCAAAGCTTGCCGTGGCTCTGATGCTTCGGCGGCTTCGTGCAGATTACTCGACGACGTAGGCCAAGCAATATCGGCTGACGGCCATCGTGATTTGTAGGAAGAAAATTCAGTCAACGGCTCGGCAGGACCTACGCGGATGAGCTTCAAAGAAAAGCGAGATGAAAGCTATCTTGACAGGAAAGTGACTTGAACGGAAGACGATCGCAAAATAGAAATGCAAGTAATACTCGACTGAGCAGGCATGCCATGCCGTTGTGCGATCAAGCAGGATGCCTGACCAACAGTCCTCGCATCCAAGCCACTTACAATTCATTGTCCCGCATCCGCCTCCGCTCTGTTCCCATGATCTGGGGTCGACGATGCTCGGCGAGAAGGCTCGACCCAATAGCATTGTTGGCAAGCAGCCAGCGCAACCGGGCATGCTTGAAGCGTTGCAGCTGATGGTGGTAGTCACCGCTGATGCTTGGGGCAAAACTTGGCCGCTTTAGAAATCGAAACTTCAAACAAGACTCGGTCCGGGGACAACTGCCCATCTCGATACACGCTGCTGGCCAACCTACGAACCGTCAGCACTTCTGATGCGGCGCTGCCCAACGGCGGTTCGCCTCCGGTCTGCAGAAACTCTCCGCACGGGGCCTCCAAGCGGAGCGGCCGACCTGATGCTGGGGTGAGAATGCCGGGGTCCAACGTGTTGAGGAACATCGATCAATTTGTCACATGCCACCGTCATCGCCAATGCCAACGCACCTTGGCCATGTGAGGAGCATGTCGGAATCCTTGCGGCAACCCCAGAAACGCTAGCCCTTTACCAGCTAGGCTCCAAGCAGCATGGTCGATCCGGCATCCTTCTAGGCAATGAACTACCTGCCGACATCCCAGGTTAGCGGCATGTCCCGTGCTCTCCGGGCCTGCAACGACATACTTTGATACAAAATGCCTCAGTATTATCATGCCATGTGTGCCCAAATCCCTAAACATGAGTTCAACAGCTCCACTGTCTGATAACCTCGCATGCTTTAGCACGCTGAAGGATTGCGGTGGCTGCAGGCTCTTGCGTGTTGCGAAGAGTCGGACCGAGTATAAGCGTGATTAGTCGGACCGAGATGGGCCAGAGCTCCTGCATGAAACACCTATTAGCAACACCTAATTGTAAAGTGGATCAAGGTTGTAACGGTGCACACTTCCAAGCTTAATAGGTCAGCCTGAAGGCTGTGTGTACCACGTGAAGCGCAGGAACCGCATGGCTTAGGAAACCATCAGCACGGAGCGGCACTGCAACCAGCGTCCAGTGTCGTGGAAGATCATCGAAGTTCATCCATTGCCCGGGGACGTGGACAACAGAAAGCTGGCATGTCTTGGCTATAAACCTGTGCATCCCTGAAAATCTTGCACGTTTTCGGTATCATGAATCGGTATATCGCGATATATCCCACCGAGCCCCATATATGGGCGAATCTTCGAGTGAACAAACTATCACGACGCCTTGCCCTTCTTCGCACCACCTCCTCTCCGCGGCTTCGACGCGGCTCCGCCAGCACCGTTTGTCTTGGTGCGGGTCGACTCCTTGGCAGGCACTTCCGCCTTGCTCTTCGACTCCGATGCAGATTTTTCTGCCTTGCCCACCTCGTTCTGGCCTTGCTTGGCCTTTGTTGAGCCTCCACTTGAGCCTCCAAGAACAGCCTTGGGATTCTTGCCTTTTCGGCGAAGTTGCGCCCGTTCCGCCCGTTCCATGTATTGCTTGTCCTCTTCCGAGTCCCAACCTCCAAAGTCCGATTCTTCCTTTTCTTCTTCGTTCGTGATTGGCGTCTTGTCGAACACTTCTTGCTCCACAGGCTTGGCGACTGAGCTCTTACCATTTGTGCTGGCTCCGTTGGCACCCACTGCGTTCGCTGGAGTGGGACCGATCTTCTTGAACTTGGCGACGAAGAAGCCGTCGACGTTGTAGGTGTGCGGGTAGTATCTCCTTGTCATCTTCATCGAGGGGTGGAAGATCTTGCCTCCAATCTTCGTAAAGCCCTCTTTACCAAACACCAGGCCAGTCTCCACGAGCTTGACATTTGGCCGCTTGTTCAGCGCGTATTGCACAACGCTCTCATTCTCCTCGACTGTCACTGAACATGTCGAGTATACGATGTAGCCACCGGTTTTGCTGTGGTGATCGACGGAGTCGATCGCAGCCAGTATCAGCTGCTTCTGAAGATGCGGGAGCTTCATGAAGTCGATCTCCGTCTTGTTCGTCTTGACGCTTGCGTCTTTCGCAATGACACCAGTACCCGAGCAGGGAGCATCGAGGAGAACTCTGTCGAAGCCTCCCATGACCTTTGGAAATTCGAGGGCGGAGTAATTGCAGACGATTGTATTTCGCACGCCCAAACGGTAAATGTTACCGATCAGACCTTTGGCACGGTCCTTGCTGGCATCGTTGGCGAATATGCATCCAGTGTTCTTCATTAGCGCTGCGATGTGGGTTGTTTTACCACCCGGAGCGGCGGCCATACTGCGATACGTTAGTCATTATCGCACTGAGCAGCAAATCGTCGTAACGTACTCGAGAACACGCTCATTCTCCTGGGGAGCAAGAGCCATGACAGGCAAGAACGAAGAAGCAGCCTGAAGAATGTAGTCTCCTGCGAGGTACTCAGGCGTAGCACCCAGAGGTACAGATGATTCGAAGATTTGCAATCCGACTTTTGACCACTTTCCTACCGGTTCCAGTTGTACGCCACGGGTTATGAGAGCTTGTGCCAACTGCCTTCGATGCGTGCGCAGAGTGTTTGTGCGTATGACGATAGGACGAGGAGTTTCGTTAGCTTCGAAAAAAGCAAATGCCTCCCGCGCAGGGAAAAGGCCCATGAGCTTATCCGCCAGGTATTCCGAGTACCCATAGTAAGCGCAGACATCCTTCAACATCTGTGCCCTATACTCTGTTCTTGACCTGCCCTCTTCTGCCAGATTCTTGAAGTCGTCCAACACTCTCACAGTATCGTTCAACCGTGTCCTCAAGAGCTGGAGATCCTGCGTCGCGAGATTCGTTATAGGCCGACCCTCTTCATCTTCATCATCTTCCAGCACTTTTGGCCTGTCTCCCACAATGTTCGTTTGTAGCGCAGCTTCCTCGAGTTCTGCTTGCGCCTCGGCCTCCTCTACCGCCCGCTGCATATCCAATTTTCGTGATAGGCCCTCGATATTGGCTGCTGTGAGCTTCTCTTCCGCGTCCGAATCGTCCTCATCATCCGACCACATGCCCACTTTCCGCACTTCTGTGTCCGAATCCATAATGTCTGAGTCGGATGCACCGAACTCGTCGTCCTCAAGTTCTTCCGACTCTGACGCACTTCCCAGCGCATCGAGGCCGGTGACATTTACGCCTTCCAATGGGTCTTCCATGACATCGGGGTCGTCGATACCGTCCGCATCATCGGAAAGCTCTTCGCTCGAGATTTCGTCGTCATCGTCGGATGGTGGTGGCGGTACGAATTTCTTCGCAGGCTTCGCCTTCGATTTAGGTGCACTGCCGTTGGTTACAAGCGCTTTCTTCGGACCCTTGGTCTCAGTCTTTCTCTTCTTTCCCTGCGGCTCTGCGGCGGGAGGGGCATCCTTCCTTTTTCTGGTGACCAGAGACTCGTCCAATGGTGGTGGCGGGCCTTGTTTCTTCATGCGACGTCCCTTACCCATCTTGAAAAATTTAGATAAGATTTACTAGGCGATTCGGAGGGTTGTTGGCTAGTTGGTAGATTTCGCAAATCTGAGCCGAAATTTTTGGACAGCTTTTCGGAGCAGGGATTCACCGCCTTCGGGCCGCGGAGAAATGTTATCCCGCTGTATCCCGCCAACGGCGTCATCGTCGACTTGACTTTCACGATCCACATTACGTTTACTGGCTTTCACTTTCTAGCTTGGACACATTGTAGAATCTAGGATAAAGGTCCTATCTACCCCCCTGGTCCATTCGAACAAACTAAGGACCACCAACAACCCACGCTTTCCACGCAATCCCTCCACATCCCCTCTACGACCACCGCCCAAGATGTCCGAACTCCAATTCACACGCGCCTTCCTCTCGGCGCTCGACGCACGCCCGCCCAAACTCTCTTCAGACCACATAGCCGACGCGCGCCAGTACCCCCCAGGCGCCGTCTTCGTGCTCCCGCGACTCTCGCACCCACCGCACCCCGCCAAACCAAATCCGCCATCCACCACCTCCTCAACCTCCGCAAGCACGCTCTCCATAACGCTCAAGCCCATGAAGCCTTCCTCCCCTACGGTACCTTTGACCTCGATAGATCCAACGAAGACATCGGTGTTTGATCTGAAGAATGGTTATGCGAGCGCGACGGGGATACCAGCTGCGAAGATCAAGATTCTGTATAAGAAGAAACCGGTGCCGGATAGCAAGACGGTCGCTGAGGTGGTTGGGGGTGAAGCAGGCGCCGGTGTCGAATTCTCGGTTATGGTTATGGGCGGCGCGACGGCGACGGGTGCTGGCGCGAGTCCTGTGACCAGTCCACCGGCGGTAGCGCCTAGCGAGGCGGACAAGGGATTGGGGAGTGGACAGCCGGCGGTTCCGGCCGCGCAGGGACCGAGTGGGAAAGAGGTTGTGGCAGAGGAGGCATTTTGGGAGGATTTGGAGGGTTTTGTGGTGCAGAGGATACGGGATGAGAAGGAGGGAGAGAGGTTGGTGGGGGTTTTCAAGGCAGCGTGGGAGAAGGATCGGTGAGGTGTGTAAGGGGGTGCGCGGAACATGGAAGAGGGGTGTGGGAGGCCCCCGGAGGGGGGGGGGTAATGAGATACAATGGCCTATACACGCACAGGGGTACTTATATAGAGTATGTTTGTCCATAAGCTCGTGGGCGAAGCATGGAAATCCGGAAGAGTTGTAGATGGAAAACGGAATATTCGCACGAGCAACATGGTAATTTCATACAAGATACCACCCTCGAGTGCAGTCTGACCTACCTATACCCACTTTCTCTTGTAATCCCTCGCTCTTAGGGTTCCCAGTTTCGTGACAAGCAACCTGATTCAAAAGGGCTAATATAGGCCAGCCTGACTGTACTGAAAGCACCCACATAAAGCACGAAGCCTACACAATCATGATCACTGAATCGTAATTTTGTATCAAACAGCCAACCCCAAGTGGCTGACTCTACCCTTGCATTCGCTCCTCATCGTGCATTCTTCTCCTCGACTAAAATCCCATATACCCCTTATGCTAGGAAATCGCCATAAGTCCAGACCCCGAGCCATTGCTCATCATTCATATCTCCCTCCCTCCCGCCTTTGTCCCAAACCGTGTGGAGTGTGTAGGTGGCGAAGCGCTTAGCGGCCCTTGGAGACGCGGGCGAGGATGCTGTCCCACTCGATATCATCGGCATCGTTGGCCTGGATGTCAGCCGCCAGACCGTTCAGAGCGCGCTTGATGGCCTCCTTGGAACTCGAGTACATCATGCGGGGCTGGCAATCGTCAGCTCTCATCCATCAAGCTATCACTCTTCCCTGCCCAATCACCCCACCGACCATCTTTCTCCTCCAAAACAACCTCCCTTCGGTCGGGCTTCATCTGGGGTACTCACATATTGCGGCGCATCATCCGGGCACCAACTAATAAACGTAATCTTGCTACGAGTCCCCTCACCCCCTTCAAGGTCATAGCTGACATCGAAGACGGCGTAGCGGCCGCCGATGCCCTCCTTGCCGCGGCGGTCTTTGGACTTGGCGTTGAGCAGCTTCTCGCGGAAGGCGGACCAGTCGCCGTCCTTGGACGTCTCCTCGACAACGATTTCTTTCCAGTCGTCGCTGATCTTGTAGATGATGTATTTGATGTCCTTGCCTAGCTTGAGCTCGTTGAAGGCGCTGATGCACTCGGGCGCGACGGAGACACTATTTGCTTATTAGTGCTATGGAGGGTTAGGTGAGGATGTGGTGGCGTGGATGGTGAAGGAGGTGGATGTCGATTGCGTGACGGCGCAGGGCTGGTGTTTTGGTGCGAGGACGTACCCGGATTGAGCCTGCAGACGCCTTTGTTAGCGCAGTCCTCTCTTCCGATGCAGCGGAAAACATACCATGATGCCGTGTGTGTTGTGTTGTGGAGGTCAGAGTAGGTGCGAAGCAGGCAGCGCTTTATCAGTTGCCTGTTGACTAGAGGGCCTCGTCAGCGGGGTGGCTTGCGGATGGAGGGGCACCGTTGCGCATTGATGCCTGCATTCAAGTGAAGGCCCACTTACATCGTTCTCGGAAGGCACCCGCGTAGTGTTTAGGTGGGTTCGGGAAAGCGTAGGTGATGTTGATGCTGATGCGATGAGGCTGAAGTATGGAAAGCGGCGGGGCAGACAGAGATTTGAGTTATGGTGGGGTCGCCCGCTACGGGCCTTGACAGGCGCCCCCGACACTGCCACAGCAACCGGCGAACGGGCTTATTCATCACCCATTCACATCAAGCTACATCAACATCCACGTCGAGAGTGACAGAAGAACAATTTGTGAATTCTTTACATTCCTTGGTAGCTTCTACAAGTCATTTTCCCGTAAGCTATATACACATGATATGGTACAGACCAAGCCATCTAGATGAATGCTGCTTTTCAGAGATTAGGTGGAGGTGGGGAGAGGAGCGGAGAACCAACCTGAGAACATCGTGTACAAACAGTGCTGGAAATGGCGTGGCACTAAAGCGGGTATAGCAGAAATCGTGGTGTGAGAACGTTAGTACGGGCCGGCATGCTTCACCTCTAGAAGCCCATGCCGCCCATTCCACCCATACCTCCCATACCACCGCCCATGCCTGGTGGCGGGCCCTTCTCCTCCGGTGCTTCCACTACCGCGACCTCGGTGGTACCGAGCAGGGATGCAACACCGCTGGCGTCAACGAGAGCAGTGCGAACGACCTTGAAGGGATCCAGGATACCGGCTGAGATCATGTCGACGTACTCGCCCTTTGCGCTGTTGAATCCCTTGTTGAAGTCGCTGCCGAACTCATCCATGAGCTTGCCAACAATGACGGAGCCCTCGGCACCAGCATTCTCCACAATTGTCCTTGCAGGGCGGGTGATGGCGTTCTTGACGATGCTCACACCGAGCTGCTGATCGAAGTTGGCGGGCTTGACCTTGTCCAAGGCGTTGACGGCGGCCTTGAGGAGACCAGTGCCACCGCCGGGCAAGATACCCTCCTCAACGGCAGCACGTGTTGCGTTGAGAGCATCGACGATCCTGTCCTTCTTCTCACCAACCTCGACTTCGGACGCACCGCCGACCTTGATAACAGCAACGCCACCCGAGAGCTTGGCGAGACGCTCCTGAAGCTTCTCCTTCTCGTACTCGGATGTGGAAGGGTCGCTCATCACGCCGCGGATTTGCTCGCAACGCTGGGTAACAGCATCCTTGCTACCTTCGCCGTTGAGGATAACTGTGTCTTCCTTGGTGATGGTGATGGAGCCAGTAGAGCCAAGCATATCTGCAGTAGCCTTCTCAAGCTTGATGTCGAGGTCATCGCTGAAGACGGTACCGTTGGTCAAGACAGCGAGGTCTCCGAGGATAGACTTCCTGTTGTCACCGAAACCTGGGGCCTTAACAGCGGCAACCTGGAGCTGGCCACGGAGCTTGTTAAGGATGCAGACAGCGAGCGCCTCACCGTCAATATCTTCGGCGATGATGACGAGGGGTCGTCGGAGTTGCTGGGAGGCTTCGAGGGCGGGGACGATATCTTGGACGGCGGAGATCTTCTTCTCAGAAAGCAGGAGCAGCGGCTTCTCGAATTCCACCTTCTGTGCCTTGGCGTCCGTAATAAAGTATGGGGAGATGTAACCGCGGTCGAACTTCATACCCTCAGTGACCTCAAGCTCATCCTCGATGGTCTTGCCCTCCTTGACGGTGATAACGCCCTCCTTTCCGACCTTCTCCATGGCGCTGGAGAGTAACTTGCCGATGTGGGTATCGCCGTTGGCAGAGATAGTGGCAACTTGGGAGATTTCCTCGCTGGTAGTAATGTCCTTCTTGTTCGCCTGGAGGTACTCAACAACGGCCTCGACGGCAGCTTGTGTTCCCCTCCTCAGGTCCATGGGGTTGCAGCCAGCGGCGACGTTCTTGACGGTCTCGGAAAAGATGGCACGGGCCAGGACGGTGGCAGTGGTTGTACCATCACCGGCGACCTCGTTGGTCTTGGAGGCAACATCTTGGAGCAGGCGGGCTCCTAGGTTCTCGAATTTGTCCTTTAGTGTGATGGCCTTGGCGACGGTGACACCATCTGCGAGATTGTCAGCATGCCGCAATAGACATGGCCGGAGAGCTGAACGTGCCTTTTGTGATCTTGGGCGAGCCATAGCTGCTCTCAATCAATACATTTCGGCCCTTGGGACCTAATGTTGTGGATACCGCCTTTGCGAGTGTGTCAACACCGTTGAGCAGAGCTGCTCGTCCCTCAACACCGAACTTCAGTTCCTACAGATTATGTTAATTAATCGTCCTCGACATTATTGGAAACTTATAGAAGCTCTTCCTAACATACCTTGTGAGCAAACCTCTGTTGCTGGAGGTTGAAGCTCGATGACCTGAGCTTGGAGCTCTGGTTGAGGATGGACGACCTCGCCCGCGATGCAAAAGCGCGCTGCATTTTGATGGAATGGAATCGTGTGTCTCGTGATGTTCCGAAGCTTAAGCCGTGCTCCCAGACTCCAGCTCAATGCAATGGGAAGAGGAAAGGGTGAGAAGCGGTGAGGTAGAGGGTTGGGAAGTGACGATGGTCTGCTCCCCAGAAATTTTCCAACGGCCGCTCGGAAAGATCGAGAATGTCTTGGCGCCTCGGGGGTCCGACCCATCTCCGGCATCCTCGGCTCAATCCCTGCAACCCGTATCTGGGGAAGCACGAACATGAGAAGTGAATTGAATCACAGCCAGACTGAATTCGAGCATTCATGGAACACTCTTACTACCTCCAACGGCTAAACTTCTTAGGTCACAATCATCTTGTACCGTGGCGCAAGAGAGTCCCTCACTAATAGAAAGATGCTTGAGCCTAGCGCTCACGGTGAAAGTCCCATGTTCAGCATATGGAATGTACCTAGGACTGCTTCTTGCTTTCTCTTATTCCTTGTAGTCTTGATCTTTCTTAGATTCCTGGGTAGGAGTTGTCGCAAAGTCCAAGTCCAAGGTACAGAACCACCGAACCAATCAAACCCTCGCGTCTAACCCTGGACCTTCCCGTTCCGGCCCTACGTCATCCACCCTCTACCATTCCGCGAACATGCGCCACACCTGTCATCCATCTTTCTTGCTCTCATAATCCTCAATCCAATCTCCTCTCTTTCTCTCCCACCTTTTACTCTAATCCTATCTTTTGCCACCCTCATATTTCCTTTTCCTATTCTAATCGCTTTGTTATAACCATCTAAACCTATCCCACTAATCACCATGCTGCACCTCCACGGCCTCACCCGCCACATCCTCCTCTACGGTTCCGCCAGCGTCCTCTTCCTCATCCTCGCCATCTCCCTAACCCCCATCACTTCCCCCCNCCCCCCTTACACCGGCGAATATGAAGTCGGCATCCTGGACTTGGAAACTGAGGTCGAGGAGAGGAGAGTTGTTTACGATGCGCGGTTGAAGGAGACAGGGCAGAAGGCATTTGAACTCCAGACCCTAGCGGTAACGCTATATTACCCGTCTTCGCTGCCGCCATTATCGAGTCAACCTTGGGCGCGGCCATGGCTTCCACAACCTATTTCGCTGATTGGCACGGGATACGCAAGGATAATCGGGTTGAAGGCTACGCCGCTGCAGTCGATGATTACCTTTTTCCTGTGGGCATTTGGGTCGAAGACGGTTATCCCTGGGGTTGTGGACGCGCCGGTTTTGTCGAGTTCGAATGGCACTGCAGGGCTAGGGAAAGTAATTACTGATGTAGGTATGGATGGGAAGGTCAAGCATGAGGGTAACGTGGAAGAGATTCTCGAGTTGAGGGATGTGATGGTGGAAGAAGAGAGGACGCTGCCGTGTATCGTGTTCACGCATGGTATGGCCGGCATGTCGCAGAGCTATTCCCACTATCTCGGCAGTATTGCGAGTCATGGCTACGTGGTTGCGGCGGTTGAGCATCGCGATGGCAGCGGGCCGGGAACGATTGTGCATTATCCTAATGAGACGGAGCGTTTTGTGTGGCATATGAAGTTGGAAGATCTTGAGTGAGTGTTTTGCATTCGGATTCTACGTACGAGTTGGGATGGCTAATTGACATGGGCAGGGCTGAACCAGCAATGGATATCGAAGACCTCAAAGTTGCCCAACTGGCGTTTCGCGAAGCCGAAATCATGGAAACCATTCGACTTTTTGGCCGTCTGAATGCTGGTGAAGGCGCGTCCATTCAGAACCTCAAACCAGATTCCCCAGAGACCGCACTACTGGGCTTCGCAAATCGCTTGAACATGTCGGCTGTGACCGTAGCCGGCCACTCTTACGGTGCGACTGGGGCTCTCCAAGCCTTGAAGCACGCCCCGAGCAAGAAGGTGCCGCTGAACGGTGCCATTGCATTAGATCCCGGAAAAGGTTCTGGTCCGTTGAACCACGATGTTGAAGTTCCAACGCTGGTAATGCATTCCGGCGAGTGGACAGAAAAGCAGGTCGAATTTTATGGGCAGGGTTGGCATTTCGATGTGGTCAAAAAGTTGGTTGAAAAGACAGGGAAAGGATGGTTTACGACTTTGAGTAAGTCTTAGAAACAGGAAGTGCCAGAAAAATATTTGCTGATAAACGATTCAGGTGGGACCGCACATCCATCATGTACTGATGCACCACTCATCGTCCCTTGGATTATGAAGTTGGCCACCAAAACCACGTTGAATGGACGGACCGCTTTGCGTGAATATATCGCAGCGTCGGTCGAATTTCTGGAACATTTGAACGGCGGGAAGAAGCAAGGGTTGCTCATAAGTGGCGTGACGAGTCCGGAAGGCCCACTTGGGGAAGCGAGCAAGCGCGAGAAGGTGAAGGGGCGATATGGGGCCGATTGGGAGGTCCATGTAATTCCCGAGGATCAAGATTAGGTCGACAGCTCTCAGTAGACGGTCCAATGGCAGTCATGCTCTTGCTGTAAAGACGTGAGCTGATTTCCTACATTGCATCCGCCGCTGCTGCTGAAGCCACTCCGGAAAATGCATGAATGACCCCAAGGAGAATATCCTTTGCCCTTAACTTTTGATTGATTACACCCAGGACACCAGAAGGCGTCGGCGGTTCCTCGCTTCAGTGTTTCAAGTTGCACGATTGAAGGGATGTTTGCTGCTCGACTTGCGGTGGTTATTGCTATCTGCACCTAGATATTGTGGAAAAAACCTCCGCGACCTGTACCCCCAGGAATCATAGCGATTGGCTTTTTGTACAGGAAGGACCACGTCTCCAAGAGCGGTCGGAGTATATCGAGATCCTGATTGGTGCCAATTACATATGTGCTGCCTACAGGGTCCCACTGCGCTTTAAAGACTTGCTTGCGGCAGCGTACTTCAGCGTATTTGAGTTCAGGAAGCTGCGCTATGCTGCGCAGAAGCATGATGTGATCACCCGAGACCGTCCTGCATTCGACCAGTTTCACTGATTCCAACGTTGGCTGGTAGATATCGAGAATGTTGCAGAGCTCTTTCATATGAAACTTCGAGCGGTAGATCGAAATAACATTTAATCGAGGCAAGGCGGGCCTGACTTGGGCAAAGACGGAGAAGAAGTTGAACCCTGCGAAGTTTCTCAGGCAGAGGTTTACAAGAGACGTCATGCTAAGGAGCATGATGAAGAGCCAGCCGAAAGGAGCTTCCTCCAGCTCTGCACACAGATCTGATATCTGGGCTGTAGACAAGAAGTGCCGATCAAATGGATACCTGATCAAAGTACATTCTTTGATGTCAGAAAATAACGGAGCCACATCCCGGAGGTTCGATTCGGAAAGGGTCTCGCGTGGAGTGGAAAGTGAGGACGACTTGCGGCTTTGAGCATTTCTGGCAAGGCAAAGTGTTCGAACAAGGCCTGAGAGATATATGGAGTCGTTGAGTTTGACCTTGCTTCGGAGGATGGCTGCTAGAAACACGGCATTGGTATGGGCACACCATGCCCTACAAGCGTTTCTCAATTCTCGATGCTGGGGGTCATGGTTGAGAAACTGGGATTCGCGGATGGTGGGTGGATACATGCCAATATCTCTTGCTATTCCCCTCGCCCCCCATGGCAATTTTTCAGGCAAAAATCCCTCAATGATGTTAACACTTTTCAAGGCCGGCAGAAGCTGAAACGCTTCTGCCAAGAGCGCAACATCCCGGCTCTGAGTTCGCATACTATTTTGGCTGTGCTGGTGGCGGCCGTACAGATGCCTCCGTTTCTTCTTCACTTGTTTGCGATGTTTCTTCACCGCTTCACCTGAAGCAGTCTCCTCGAGTGCTTCAAAGTCCCCAAGCTTAGCCTCTGCCTCTTCCTCGTCTTTTGACCATGGTTTGCCGTCGATAAGTTCCTTCGCCTTGGTCGGGAAAAACACCATGCAGATTCGAACATGTCTTATAGCCGGTCCCCACCAAGAATGCTGTGCGAGGCTGACCAGTGTATTGAGGCTCTGCTCGGTGAGCATGAAACGACAAATCGTGAAGTGGGCAGCCGCAAATGATGCCAAGGAATTCTTGCAGAGGGCTTTGCAAGTCAGCCTCAAATTGTCAAGGTCTTCGTTAGGCAGATAGCCACCGATGTGGCAGACTAACTCCGCAGGGAGTGTGCTGAATATATCCTGACCAATTCGGAGACTTTGCTGGAGTGTGTTGAGCGAGTCTGTGCCTGTATCCATGTCGACGAGCGAGCCTCGGCCGTAAAAGCAGTGGGAATTGATTGCGGGTCTCGTTGTCAACTAGCATGTGTGGCTCGCCACAGTTTGTATCTCCAGTCTGGACGTGTGTCGTGTGCTACAGCCGTGAAAGCGTCGCCCTCGAGGATCCAATTCCGGGGGTCGGAACCAAGGTGTGTAGCGTCGGACGGCAATGGCAGGGGCGCTGGGATTGTGTGGTGAAAGTGTCGAGGGCCACCCGCAAGCGGCTAGCTTGCTGAGGCCAAGGAAAATGTGAGGGTGCAGAGAGTGATTTTTGGCGCAACGACAGCGAAAGTAGGGGGATGGTGTGTTGAAAGAAAGCCCCACCCGATGCAATCGAGCGAGCTTGGTCCCACAGTCGGTTGCACCTGCCGGTTTCCTAAAAAGGCTACCTCGGCACGCGATGTAGGTGCGACGTGGGATAAAGCATCAGTCTTCTCAACCACAAACCCAGCGTTGCGGGCCAGTGTATGATTCACCACGCTGTATTGCTTGTTATACTCTTGTATCCCTCGTGTAATGATCTTCACCTTCGAACGGTGGAATGTGGCCATACAAAATGCGGAACTATGCACACAACCGTCTTATACTAATCAGACTAATTGGGCCTTTTCTGTTTTGTAATCACACTGTTCGATCACCGCACAACGACTAGCTCACGGATCTCGGTATGGCGACGATGATGATGTCCCAGCCATGCGACTGGACATCTCGGATGTGTAAATTGTCGCAAAGGGCACGTCGCGCGCACATAAACTGCCCGGCATGACCACATCCCAGGTACGTTCCCCGTGTCGCAATCATGTACGTTGAACAGGCATTTGCTGACACGCAGATGCGCATACAGTACATCACTAACGGGCCGATCGATTCGAACGGTATATGGTCGCGCATGCCTGCTCGCTTCCGTAACTCGATCCCCTCCGAGCACTTCCCCGCGGAGAAGAATCGATATATCCTCTATGTCAACTTTTGCTGCCCGTGGGCGCATCGAACGATCCTTATACATGCACTGAAGGGACTGGAAGATGTTATACAGCTGGTGCAGGTGGACGCAAGAGACGCAACCCATGGCTGGTACTTCTCGGGACAACGAGGACCGGCGCGAGACCCTATCTACGGGATTCGGTGGCTGAAGGAGCTATATCTGAGGGCAGATCCCCAATATAACGGGAGAGTGACGCTTCCACTACTTTGGGACAAGCAGAGAGGTCAGCTAGAAGGACATGTACAAGAGAATGTACAACTGATTTGAGGTAGAAACCATTGTCAGCAACGAAAGCAGCGAGATCATCCGCATGTTTAGAGATGCCTTCGACGAATTCCTTCCGCTCGAAAAGCGCGAAGCCACGAAAGGGCCAAACGCACTCGTGCCCTCCCACCTGCGAAGCGAAATCGACGCGCTCAACGCTTGGGTCTATGATCTGATAAATAACGGCGTCTACAAGACGGGCTTTGCGGCCACGCAAGCCGCGTACAATGAGCACGTCACACGCCTCTTCCAGGCCCTCGACCGACTCGAATACCATTTGTCCCAGAACAAGCATCCATTCCTCTTTGGGGATCATATAACGGAGGCCGATGTGCGCTTGTATCCCACAATCGTTCGCTTCGATGTAGCGTACTATACGCTGTTCAAGTGCAACTTGAAGCAAATCAGGACGGACTACCCGCATCTGCATCTCTGGCTCAGGCGGTTGTATTGGGATGAGAGTGCGGAGACGAATGGCGTCTTCAAGAACACTACGTCATTCGAATGCGTAAGTTCTCCTATTTGATCATACTGCGCGTATACTAATCGTCTTTTGCAGATCAAACGAGGATACTCATCCGTGGCAACTGGGAACGGCATCATCCCTATTGGCCCTTTTCCGCACATTATGCCGCTATGACGGATAGCATCCTTTTCCTGCAACCACCTTACATTCTTCCCCACATTCTAGGTGCCGGCGTTTGCGATTACTTATTTATCTCTCGATTCTTGCTTCCATTAGCCGAGGTATATCCAATAGTTTTGCAATTTCATGCTGTCCTACAATATCACAGACTTGCACTCCGCCGAGCAATGCTCGGTTCGTTCACTAATCTGGCTGCGGTACTCCGAGATGATTTCTAAAGCACAGCACCCTCGTATATGGGGACGTCGCGAAAGACGAACTAGACCAGCGAAACCAGAGTCTATCCGGAACTTTTATCATGCGTGATCACCCACCTGTCTCTATTATTGGTAGGAAATCACAAGGGCGTAGCTGACCCCAGGGATAGCAAAGATACCGTGAGTAAGGGAGACCGGAAAATTTCAAAGAATCCGAACGAACAAGAATTTCCCTATGCAGAATCGCTAAACCGCAAACTTCTACGATGCCCCTCGACAGCAACTGTACACCCAAACACCGAAGTGCAAGCCCCCGTTCCTCCAAGCAGGTGCTCCAGCGCCAGAAATAAATGCAGACGCAGCCAAAGGTATACGCAACCAGTCATCTTACACTCTTATCTTTTCACCTCCCCCCTCCACTAAAGCTATAGCCCTGCCCCGCGCTCTCCCGTCTATATTCTTCATAACCCCCCGGACTCAACGCATTAACATTATCGTCATAATGCGCATACGGCGGCACCGGCATATTAACCCCTTGTCCCCCTTCACCATATGGATCTGATCTCCTGTCCTCACCCCAGCTCAGCGGCCTTCCGGGATGTCTCCCTTCTTCCGTCTCGGTAGAGTGTAGTAGCGCGTACTCGTCCTCTTCTTGGTTCCCTCCGCGCTCAGTATGCCGATCATCGTCGTCCGAGTCGTGGTGGTCGATCTCAGTAGACCAGGCGTTGTCTTGGTGCTTTGAGGTTTCGCCAGAGGTGTGGTGCGGATTTGTGGCTTTGGATTCGTAAGGGAGGGCACCTTCTTTGCGGTATTTGTGTAGGTAGTAGGCGGATATGCAGGCAGTGAGGAGGAAGAAGATGCTGTTGATTGTGTCAGCATAGCTCGGTATGGGAGCAGGGGACGGCAGCGGATGGGACACGTACAATATCACGATGCCGAAGCCCACGGTTGCCTTGCTGAGACTGCATTTGGCTTCGGGTCCGTATTTGAAGGTCGTGCAGTTGCCATCACCGTCGGGTATGTTCTTGTCTTTGGCGCCGTCGCGGATGCCTTTTGAGTTGTAGAGAGCTACGGCTATGAAGGCTATGAACCAGAGTACTATTTACAAGATCAGCCGATGTGTCCTCCATATGGTATGGAACGCAGAGGTGGAGCAGGGGGTTTCGTACGTGTATAAGCTACATCGATTGCGGCGAAGGCATACGCATTGGAGAGGTTACGAGCTCGACTCCACATGGGCACCATTACGAGGTATATGATGGCGGGAGCGGAAAGGAAGCACTGTGTTCAGCTGTCAGCCTGGTCCTCGAGGTCGCGGATTCTCATGACCCAAACCTCAAGGTACTTACCAGAGCAAAGTAGAACTTTGTCGCGCCGCCGGTATCTCCGCCCTTCGTGAACACCGCGATTGTGATGCATCCCGCGATGAAGATGAAGAGTATCTGGAAGACGTGCGCGACGACCTTGCACTTTTGTACGTAACTCGTGTTGACCCGCATCTTGAGTGTATGCCGCCCCCGCTCAAGCCCTTCCGATGTATCTCAATGCTTCGAGGAACTTGTCTTTGTGAAAGGAAGGTGCTGCAGTCGAATTGACGAGAAGACAAACACGGCTTCAGCTCAGGGCCTCAGCCCAGCCGATCGTCAACAGATCGAATCGCGCGGTACGCCTGTGGCTTCGCCGTTCCGGTCAGACAGCTGCACAATCGTAACAAGCGTAAGAATAATCCCCCTGCCTCGCAGTGCGTCAAGGCGTGTCAGAAGTAGAAAACCAGCAACCCTCGAGACGTCGAGCAAAAGAGCGTGAATAAGAGAGCGTGGAGTGAAAGGCTGAGCAGTTGGTGAGAGGGAGCAAAGCCGCCATGGCGATTCGCACTTCCAATGCGCCCAATGCTTCAGCCTCAGCTGTGGCACCCGCACAACAGCGCTGCCCTGAGCGACGCTCGCGAAGTTGGAGGCCCACGCTCTGCCACGCTTTGCTGAAACGGGGGTGAAATGTTATTAATAGGCGTGGTTAGCGAGCCGCCTAATGCCGCGGGTGTTCCTGGATTTTGGTTCAGGAACGCGGGGAGTGACGATTATGTGAGCATGCGAGGTGCATATGCTGTTTCTGGAGTCTCTTGCGAGGTTTTGGAATCATCTTCATTTATATCTTGATGCAATCTGTTGGAGATGATGATTTTGCAACGGCGGTAGATGATAACACGGAGATGTGGAAACATGTCGCGAGGCACCCTGGGGCATGGGGAGGCCATTCAGCTGCGGTACACAGCCTTACTAGGCACTAGCCATGTGACGCCACAGCCCGCAAAGCGCTAGAAGATGCAGCGGTTCTTCACCGGATCGTGTCGGAAGTTGAAAATGAAGGATGCGAGGATGGAATGATAGAGCAGCAGGAATTTTGGGGAGGCGCATCCTGGAGAGCGCTCGGCAGTATTCGTACTCTAGGTCGACTTGTATGTGACAATTCGAGAAGGATTGACGAATCGCAGGACGACATCACTCGGCCTCGAGAATAGACAAGCAGACTTTAATCAGTAAGTCCTTGTATGTTACTACTGACTATTATGTGCTGAAATACACTCCGATCCTCTAAGGAATCGCCAATCTATTCTCAATCCTCAACCAGATACCCTTCAACAGTAACCATTGTCTGGTTGGCGTTAGGCTTGACGGAAGCCAGAACGAATCCATTGCGAAGACGGGCATATTCATCCCCACCTCCGATGCTGAGTTGCTGTATAGGAAATCAGCCTCCTATCCACATCCAAACGAGCGATAACGTGGGAGACTTACGATGCGGGTGACTTGAGCTCTAGGTGACCCAATACCAGCCTCGTTGATCACAAACCCCTCTCCATCTGCAGTAACACCCCAAGCTTGGATGACAGGCACTTGGACAGTGCCACTGACGAGGATCGATGGCGTTGCGATGCCGCCCGTGATGGTCCCGTTGATGTACTGGCCTTCCACCGTCCCACCAGCAATTGGCTCGGCAACCAACACGCCGTCTGGAATGGGAATTTGAGGCAGCGGCAAACCCAGGGTGAGATGTGCGGTGAAGACATGTTCGAAAGTAAATGGAAGGTCTGGAGTGTTGGTGGTGGCTCGAGGGGACCCTGTTGCGAGGGTGGAAGGAAGCAATAGGGCGGCGACAGCTACAGGGGCGAGGCGTTGAATCCAGTTCATATTTGATAGAGATCTGATAGAAGCATGAAGTCTTGTATTGAATATTGCAGTCGTGTCTTGCCTTTCAAAATCTGGATTGCCAGCCTGCTTTATACCATGGATATCCCACGGAATACTGGGAGATAAAGCATCATTCAATACAAGCTTCGCCGCGTACCTGCGCACACTTGTGAGCACTGGCTTTCTGCTACCGGGAACTGTATCGAGATCTTCATCTCCTCATTGGTTTTTGGCCTCGTATTGTTGTTCTCGATGGTGGATTTCTATCGTACGGCATCCATCTAGTCCGAATCTGGAAGCCTCTACGTGCATCCTCTTACGGGCGTAGCGGCAATGGGAGAGGAGGATAGAACAACGTCCGCAAGCTCGCACGCTGTGAACGGAGCCGTTGTCTTCAAGCCTTCTCATTGCACGGAAGTGACGTCAATAGATATTGTCGATTGATCCGATATCGAGGGGGCTGTACGTGTTTGTCGGCCGTAGGCATCGTCGTCTTCGAAAAAGAGTCTCTGCACACGAACGGCCGCTCTAGTCCCAACAATGCCGTCCATATCTTCCCAAACTACTGCTTTGCCTTCTCCGTTCCTGCCGCGGATAGTACACAAAGTTCGGCCTCAGTTATGATGTTGTGCGGCACGTTGTGTTTGGGTGGAGAAAGAGATCTTGATGGGGGCTGCTCGCAAGTGCCGCAATGCCGCGGCGCGGCATCTTTACTCAGCATGCCCACTGCTTAGTTGTCCACTCTCATCACTCCCTCCGCCAGGTAATTCTTTGTCCATCATGCCATCTGGTCTCGGCTTTATATAGGATGCCGTATGGCCCTACCTGGAGTCACAGAACAAATGCTTCGTCAGCGTCGCCTGGTTGTCCAGCGGCATCGGCCGCCGCATCACCTCGCATTATCGCGCGCCATACACTCTGTCGCGGACAAAGGTGTTTTGAGACTAAAAGAGGGTAAGGATGGGAGTGGAAGAGATGTATAAGTATGTGTGATGATGAAGATCACTGCTTTGAAAGAGAGAGTAGTGCAAAAGGATCTGAGTCCTTTTCATTTTCATCAGCACCCACTCCTCCAAGATCTCATTACTCGACTCATTCGACCATCCCCTGTATCGCCAATATACCGCTATGGCTACTCCAGAACACTACGATACTATATCCATCGGCTCAGGCGAGGCCGGGAAGTACATCTGCTGGAACCGTGCGTCAACCGGCAAGAAGACCGCAGTGATCGAACACAAATGGCTCGGAGGCTCCTGTCCCAACATCGCCTGCCTACCATCAAAGAACGTCTTGTTCTCCGCCGACCTAGCCTATAACTCTCGAAAATATGCATCCACTGGACTACTCAAGATCAATGGGACTAGTGACGTCGACATGGGCGCAGTGAGGGACAGGAAGAGAGATATGGTGGATGGCTTGATTGAGATGCACAAGGGCGTCTTCAAAGGCAGCGGTGCAGAGTTGATCCTCGGCCATGGCAAGCTCGTTGATGCGAAGACGGTCGAAGTGGACCTGACGGAAGGAGGAAAGAAGACCATGACTGCAGACAACATCATCATCTGCACCGGCTCAAGAGCTCGCATTGACGACATCTCCGGACTCAAAGAATCCAAACCATTGACCCACATCGAGATGCTCGAACTAGATGTCCTACCCAAGCATATAATCATCCTTGGCGGCGGTTACAGCGGCATGGAGTTCGCGCAAGCCTATCGCAGATTTGGCGCCGCCGTCACTGTGTTGGAGAAACACGACAGGATTTTGAATTACGAGGACAAAGATGTGTCGTCAGCGCTAGTTGATATACTCAAAGGAGAAGGTGTCGATTTCTGCACCTCAACCTCGGTTCAGCATGTCTCGGGTACCTCGGGAGAATCCGTCACGCTCAAGGGCACGCAGAACGGTAAAGCATTCGAAATCACTGGCTCACACATTCTTGTTGCGAGTGGCCGTCTTCCGAACACGGAGGATACGGGGCTCGAGACTATTGGTGTGGAGCTGACACCGTCCGGTCACGTCAAAGTCAATGAGTATCTTCAGACCAGTGTCCCGGGCGTTTTTGCCGTGGGCGACTGTGCTGGATCTCCTCACTTCACGCACATTGGCTTCGATGACTTCCGCGTCGTTCGCGACTTCTTGAACAAGACTGAGCCGCTTCGTTCGACGAAGGACCGTCAGGTGCCGTACACGCTCTACACTGAGCCTGAACTCGCACATGTCGGACTGAGTGAGGATGCAGCTCACAAGGCTGGGATCAAGTATCGACTCGCGAAGTTGCCGATGGCAGCTTTCCTGCGCTCAAGGACTATGGATGCCACGCAGGGCTTTGCGAAGGCGCTTGTGAGTGTTACAGATGACACTATCCTGGGCTTCACAGCACTTGGACCAAGGGCCGGAGAGATGTTACCAGTCGTACAGCTCGCTATGTCTGCAGGTCTGCCATATACGAGCTTGTCGAGCCTCATCGTGACGCATCCTACAATGTGTGAGGGCCTTGTGTCGTTGTTCGGAGCTGTCCCGGCGAAGACCTAAAAGGTGCGATAGATATATGAGACAGCTGATCTTCGATGGCCCCAAAGCAAGAGGAAGAAAATAACATCAAATAATGCAAGGCCTAAAGAGATCTCGAAATATTCTTCCATTACTCAAATCTTTCCCTCTCCATTTCTGTCACTTCCTCTAAATTTCAGCGCTCTCTCGCACTTACAGGTTGACTACATATCATACTGCGTCTCAGGCTCTAAATACCCTCTCCGACTCCGACGCCGTCTCGGCACCGCCCAATTCTGCTCTCCCAGTCCCTCAAGCGGATCTCCCCTACGACTACGACTAGAACTCTGCCTTCGACTGCGCGAATGATGGTTAGATTGGGAGTCATTGGGGCCGATGTTACCATGGCGTTGGTGGAAAGCTAGGGGATCGTCCGACTGGTATCCATCCACGTCGCGTTGTGTGCCGCCGAAGCGCGTTGGTTCATTAAGATTGGAGTTGGCTCCGGTGAAGCGGCTAGGTCCTGAGCGTTGCGTATGGTGCCTTTCGCCGGTAAAGCGGTTTTCCCGAGAAGGTCTGCCGCCTCCGAAGTGCTGCGATGGCCCTCCAAAACTACGCATTATGTTTCCGCCGCCGCCAAAGTGTTGGAACGGCATTCCAAAACCTTCGCCTCCGCCACCGGATTTGAACAGTCTAGGGCGCGGAAATCCGTTCTCAGCTCTATACGCATTCACCCGGGACGGCGTCCTATTCGGATTCGCATGGTGTCTCCACTCCCCCGTTCCATAGTTCCCCATTCCGGGCGGATCCATGAACAATATATAACCTGGAAGTTTCTTCGATGGTGATTTCTCCCAGCCTCCGAATTCCTGTTTAATTGCTTTGACAAATGCCAGCATTTCTGTCGTACGTGTCAGTAAGAACACATTATTGACCGGGCGGATGGTGTACCAGGAGTAATTGGGCCATAGCCGTCGGGGCCCTGCGCCGCTTGTTGTTCAGCCCAGCAAAGAAACTCGGCGTGGGATTCGAATGTTAGGGGGCGGGGGTGGAGACGTCGGCCCTTTTGAGGTTTCTTGTGCCGAGATTTGCTAAACACGGAACCCATTTTGTACATATACTGTCGAGAACCTAATAGAGTCCGTGGTAGGGCTTAGTACCGGTCTTTTGAGCGATGCTGAATTTCTTGTTTGGACTCAAGGTCGCAAAGGAGAGAAGCTTGGGAGTTGCGAGATTCTTCGGCGTGGCCTCGTTTGCGAGGCGCGAGTTGTTGACGGGCCACTGTCACGGTACGTCTAGGTGACCTTCATGTTTAATAATTGACTCACACTCTAATGAGGGCAACGGACGCACAGCTGATGAATACTGCATTCATGTCTACTGAAACGCTCTGGTGCACGCCAAATATCAACCCTAAAGGTACGCATTCTGTCGCCAAAATGATTCCGGCGAGATGCCATAAGAACAGCACCCCTAGCTCTATGTATGTCGCCAGAATCATTTTACTGTTCTGCCCAGGCGACAAAGTCGGCGTGGCTGTTAAAGGTGATAGAAGGATCGTGTAGGAAGGCATTTCTCTTGGATGGACGCTAGGGTTTGCTTGAGAAGATACCCATATTGTGTGTATGAAGAATCACGCTCGATGCAATTTTGGAAATCTGGGTTTGGGACTGTTGGTGGAAAGATGCTCTTGGGCGTTAGGTCATCCATTCAGTTAACTTTGCATCGATGATCGATGCTTCACTGACGGAAGAAATAACCCACAAAGTCGATCGGCTACAACATGCTTCACAACAACAAACCTAATACACTGCAGGCAAGTATCTACGGCGCCTCAAAAGAGGCTTCGGCGAGAGGGCACATTGGTACCTCCAAAGCGACTCTAGCGAGGTATGCCGGCACCTCCACCTCCGTTTCCTCCGCCGTCTAACTGCCATGTCCGCGCTTCGGTTTGCGTCGTCACTAGATCCGGAAGTCCCCAGATCGCCTAGGACGTGCTCCACGTCAAACAGTCTTCTCAGTTAACCTTATGATCGAGGTCGAGGCTCTAATTATCGTAGGATTCTTTGACTGTACTAACCACCCCATCCCACCGAAACTTTCACTGCTGCCTCACCTCTCCTTCCCCCTGATCAATCCCATACCTCCTATACCTCCGATGTCCATGTCCATGTCTCGCATCCCCATATTACCACTCATCATGCCATTACCCATTCCAGAACGCCTATGTCTGTTTCTATGACCTTCACTTTTCCTCATCCCACTCGCTATGTGTGAGTGCAGATCTTGTCGACCAGTTCCCATCCCTCCTCTTCCAAAATCATCTCCAACGCCACCGTTCGTAGGGACGGCTAGATATTTGCCGCCTGGGCCACCAGCCTCGTATGCTCCTGGGCGAGCTGCGTACATTGGCGGAGGCTGAGGCGGTTTACTGCATTTATTTTTGGTAACAGGGTCACAAAGGGAGGGCAAGGGTAGCGGCCTACGAGTGGAAGCAACCCATCGAATAGAAGTAGTTGTTAGTGATTTGAGGATGTGAGAACGTTACAGTCAGATTTTCTACTTGAAAATCGAATAGCGCCTTGAGGGAGAACATTCTGCTAGCATACACAGAACTGTAGGGCCCGGGGCTAGAAATGACTTCTCGATGGAGCTAACAGCGCTGAGAGCAGGATATTCACAATCCATGTTGAGCTTGCTGTATCTTTGGTGACAGCCATATTGTGAGTCGAGTAAGAGGCAGCATCCTCACGAAAGGCGTGACCGCGCTCAGAATTCATTCCCGAGAGATGCACTAAAAGAGGGGGCGTGATCTACCAATGTGCTTTAAGGGTACACGACGTCGAAGGAAATTCGTGGCCAATCGATGACAATGTTGTGCTTCATTGTCGGAGAAAGCGGAGCCGAGAGCGGAGAGAACAAAATGAAGCGTAGACATGTACGATTCCTCCACTATCTTTCATCATGGATTCACCGAATATTGCAGCCCAGGCACTCTTCAATGTCAATGGGATCGTCGCCGTTGTTACAGGAGGTGGAACCGGTAAGTCACTCTCGGAGCTCCAAACAGCGGTAACTTACTGGATATCACAGGCATTGGTTTGATGATAACCCGGGTACTCGCCCTCAACGGCGCCCATCGCGTCTACATCGTCGGCCGCAGAGAAGACGTCCTGCGCAACGCCGCACAAAGCATCAACCCCTCAGTCGTCATTCCTCTGCCTGGAGACGTGACCTCCCAAGACTCCCTCCTCTCCATAGCCCAACGCGTCGAATCCGAGACCGGCTACGTAAACCTCGTCATCGCGAATGCAGGCATCATGGGTCCACGCCCCCTCAAGGCAGGCCCCAACGAACCCCAACCATCTCTTGCCGAATACCGTGCCCACGCTCTCAAGACCCCCATGGAAAACTTCACACAAACCTACGCAGTAAACACCACTGCCGTATACTACACCACGCTCGCCTTCCTCTCCCTCCTCGACGCCGGCAACACGCGCGCGAATATGGGTCCCGACTGGCGCAGCCAAGTCATAGCGACCAGCAGCATCGGTGGCTTCAGCCGTCTTAAGGGCGCATCGTTCGCGTATAATAGTAGTAAAGCGGCCGTGACGCATATGATGAAGATGCTAGCTACGGCATTCGTGCCGTATAAGATCCGCTGCAATGTCCTAGCGCCGGGGATCTTTCCGTCGGATTTGGCGGGTGGGACGATTCAGAATCTGGGGCCGGGAGAGGGCAAGGTGTTTGAGAAGGAGTTTGTGCCCGCGGAGAGAGCGGGGAAGGAGGAGGATGTTGCGGGGGCGGTGCTGTATTTGGCGG